>OZ038510.1:12403665-12408665 GCA_964036315.1 Acanthosepion esculentum
ATTTATAAACTTGTCATTATTATAGGGAAGATGTGTAGTTTTTATAATACAGTGTATTAAGCTTTTTTTTAATGTTCAAACGGCGTTGTGTTTCAGACTTGTTAGTAATTTCTGCAAGTCTGTATAGGATTTTCTTGAGTCGTTCAGGAGTAGTGATCAATTGTAGTTTGCAATAACTCAGCACTTGAAAGAACATTCATGCCAACACTCACAGATTAAACGGATATTAGTTGAAAATACATCTATATTACATAAAAAACAATAATAGCAAAAACTAAAAATCCTTGAAGCCCTTTATATAAGAGAATCAAAGCGCAACATAAATAAAGTCAACAATAGATATAACAACATTCTTAAAAGCTTATAAAAGAATTATATATGTATGAGCAAAAATGGAAAAGTTACTTCCCTTATACTGGGGAACCCCCACCCCCAAAAAACACATGAAGTTTTAAAATCTAGAACGACGCATAAGCAGTAAAAAACGAACAGTTGAAATGTTTTGAATTTACAGAGACACATACACATATTCACAGCAACTTAACCCCCTGAAAATGATCTCAGATGAGATTGAAAGTACTTGGGAAAATAAAAACTATTTGAAAGAAAATTTTGGTATTTTTCTTAATCAATTTTATAAGGCTACCAAAAAATTAAACCGCGAACTTGAATGGATCACAACGAAAACTAATCAACATGATATGTATAGATTATTTAACCAAACCTGTTTCAATAGCTGGCCACTCGTATTCGAGGATACCTGTCTACTAGGGTGGCTAGCCAATCCCTATTGCAGACGCTTGCTCAAGCGCATTGGCGTTTATTCAACACCCACAGAGCCCACCTGTGGTTTATACTGCAACTATGCTGAGCAGACCTTAGTTACAGTTTCTAGCGTGATCAACAGTTTGAACAAGGCCAGCACGCTCAAGCCCTCGGCCACGATGACTTTTGACTTCGTGCTAGCACAGGCCTTGTGAGTGAAATGGGTAGATGGTCCCCAAGGGTTCTGTCTACCCAATTTCACTCACAAGCCTTAGGTCAACCCGTGGTATGGTTTTCAGGCACTTTTCAAAGGTGTCGCACACTGGGATCGACCTTTCCAGTCCGATAACATCAGGAAGTCTCCTTCCTGACAAATCGACCATGGTGAGATTTGTGTCTCATGGTCAGGTTGCGAACGTTCTAACCACTCGGCCACTTGCACAATATATATATATATATATATATATATATATATATATATATATATATATATATATATATAATAGCAGCATGGCCCGGCGTTGGCCGTGCTTGATTCAAAATTCGTACGACTCATACAGCAATCGCTATCACTTGACTTAAAATATTTTTGCCCTTCCTTGCCGTCCTGATGTTACTACATGCTTTACTTCTTGCCGATCTCACACTGCGAATTTTTTCTGAGCTCTGTACTAAACATTAAATCTGTTACGAAAAAAGAACTAAACAAAATGAACACAAAACGATCAGCTTTAAAAAAGGACTCGTAACTGGAAAAACCGAATGAAAAAAGAATGTTAACAACAAATACTTTTTCACACCCAACCCAGTTCTGCGAAATCAGAATCAACGTTGAGATTAAGCAAGCGAATGAACCAATTGGAGTAAAGTGCCATGCAGATTTAAATTTTTCCCACTTGTGACGAATGCAGTTATCGATTTTTTTTGCATGCTAGCATACTAGTTAACATTCGTGTCAGTCAGCTGTTAGCTCTCACGCTGATCAATATAATCTTCCTTCCTATTCGTGGCAGCCAGCTATAGACTCACTCTGGCCAGTAGAAAATGGTCGGTCTTGGCCTTCCCTCTAACTTGGAGCATGTAAATTTTGGTGCAAATCCGTCGAAAATTGCGCCCGTGCATTCGTTACACACACACAGCCTTATATATATATATATATATACACACATACCTTATTTAAATAAATATACATTGCTGAATGACATTTTAGCATCGTGTTAGTTTAGTTTATGGAGAATAAAATTGCAGATATTGTATTATCTTTGTAGGTTAGTGGCAGTTTTAAGTTTTCGGAATATATAAACAATAACAACTTTCTACAATGCATATTTAACAGTTTGCAGTAAAAAAATATGTACTATGTACAAAATTAACAAAGAAAGTACAAACAAGAAAATTAAATTTTTCATATATATATATATATATATATATATATATATATATATATATATATTAAAGAAAAAGAGACGACTTTAAGGCTCCATGTAATAATTTATTTCACCATAGCCCTTTTAAAGGGTGCTGGATCATCAGACTACACTTTCAAAAGGTGAAAGTTTGGGAAGTGTAGTCTGATGATCCAGCGTCCTTTAAAAGGGCTATGGTTAAATAAATTATTACATGGAGCCTTAAAGTGGTCTGTTTTTCTTTAACTTATTAGCTCCGAATTTACATTGCGCTCTCAGGATTTCATCCTCCTTGGGACTACCTATACGGATTACCAAATTTTTTAAAACTTTATATATATATATATATATATATATATGGTGGCCCGATGATTGCATCTAGCATGAAACAGACTGTCGCCTCTAAGTGTTGACTTCTATGTTCACTTTTATATATATATATATATATATATATATAAACAGAAGTTTGACAGCCTGACAACAGAGAACTTATATATAGATTTGAAAACGCAGGAAAGCATTCTTCTTTAAGGATCCTTTTCAATCAACACTTCGTCAGAAGAATACGTTGGTAAATAATAAATTGACAGAATAACAATTCGCACTGCAAGGAAAGAAAAATATAAGGGGGAGAAAAAAGGAACCACGACTACAAATCTATTAATAAAAACAAAGGTGGGGGAAGAAAAATATCCCGGCAATGAGCCTATGTAAAGGGTTCCTAGTGAGTATAAAGTGGAAAAATTCCCTAACATATGTCCTAAAAGACCGAGAGAGCGAGCAAAATAATAAAACAGTTTCTAATATGCGTAAAGAGGAGGCACTGTAGGGTAATGGATAGCGGTTCGGATTTAGGAATCGTTGAGCCGAGTTCGAATCCATTACAATCCCTTACGTGAAAGGTATGAGTTTTCCTCTTCTCCCCGTCACAAGCTATGGGTAAATAGCAGGGCAGACTGGGTTCTATAGCCTTGAATGGCAACCGGTCTAGGAGAAGGTAACTCTGAATTCAAAAACCGGCCTGGTGTGTGTTGAGCTCCGTCAGGCTATCTTGCCCAAGAAACTTCACTTCTACTGCGGTTGAAGTACACGCGGTGCCCCTGATGGGTCACAGGATTCGCGATCGCGCGAATATGCATAAATGCTGAGTTGACAAAGCTCTGCACAAGACAGTAAACGAATCGTCACTATATCTTGCCGTACACTCCGAATTGTATAGCAAATGTTGACCAATGGCCGAGTCGTGAATAGACTGGGTACAACACGTACTGCAAGTTTTATATTTATAGGAACATCTTGTCCGATCTTGGTTTCGAGTCGCTGATTGGTTCATCCTACATAGTCAGCCTTACACTGACATTTGAATTTATATACAACATCTATTTTGAAGATAGAAACAAACTATCTTGGATAAACGAGGGAAAAGCTTGATTAGTCTCGAATACAATACGTAACCTAACCGCCGAAACACCCAATGTAACACAGGCCAACACACTGTTGGCTAGCATCCGACTCTTCCTGCCCAGCTAATTTAAAATATATGGGACACAGGGCAGGAGGAGCAAAAGCTACCGGAGCCATGAAGCATTTAATTTTGTGTTCAACCGTGCGCTTGATGACATTCTCAGGATAGCCATTGTCACTGAAAATGCTATAAATGATCTCTATTTCCTTATCAAACCTGCAAGGAGAACATCTCATCAACGCATGGTGGACTAAGGTGGAAATCAAGTTCATCTTGCGGGATTTGGAGACGAAAGGATTCCAATTGGTGTACAGACCCGTGAAAGTAGGTGTTCGGTACACACAGGTAATGAAAGACGACTCTTTCCGTTCAAGCAGTACGTCCAGAAAAAGAAAGGCAAGATCGTTCTCTACCTTGAAAGTGAACTGAATGGAAGGATGAAGTGAATTTGGTTGGACGTGGAAAGCCTCTTTATCGTCGATGGGGGTCAAACGCGGAAAAAGTGTCGTCAACATAGCGTAAGTATACATGAGGTTTGCAGTGGCTGAAAAAACAAAGTTTTCATGAAAACTAACACAAATATTGGCTAACACAGGACCCAAGGGACTGTCCATCGAAACCCCATCGATTTGGGCATACATGATGTTATTGGATCTAAATTCTATCCACCTGTTGCTAAACGGATAAATTCCAAAAACAAATTTTCAGGAATTATGGCGGGATCCAGATAACCTCTGTAGAGGGTATCAGTACAGAGCTGTAAAATCTCCGGGGTGAGGGTTGGGGGGCAACAGACAGAATGTTAAAGGACACCATGAATTTGTTTTCAGAATACAAATCGGAATTTCTAATAAATCTGGAAAACTGAAAAGAGTCAGGAACACAAGTGGAAAACAGATCAGAGATCGGCTGAAGTAATTTAGCCAGGTATTTGGCCGACTCATGCTGAACGGAGGTCACCATAGACAAAATGGGTCTAAGGGAGATATCTTCCGTGTGAACCTTAGGCAAACCATACATGCGAGAACTTTGGGATCCTGCAGGCCTAATGCGGTCGTACACCATTATGGAAAGAAGTTTACTCTTGTAAATAGAGAGTAAACGTCTCTATTTTGATGGTACTGCCACAGGAATTTACAGAAGTAATGTTACGAAACTTACGAGGATTCATTCAAAATGACCTCCATTTTGTTGACATTGTCCTGTCTGTTACTGACAACCAGACCAGAGCATTTGTCTGGCTTCGTGATATAGATATCACTTCTAGTCTTTATTGCCTGGTAGGGGGCGCTTCGCCATGCAAGAAAATCTTGATCAGCAGTGTCGAGTATTTGATTGACGGTTGCAAACTGTCCACTTTTTCC
>OZ038510.1:12413665-12608665 GCA_964036315.1 Acanthosepion esculentum
CGCCACTCTCAAGAATGTGGCTATCTTCGAGTTGGTGCGGTTAGTGATTAGTGCCATGAGCATGGCGTATTCTCTGTCAGATTGAAAGATACCACTTATTCTCTCGATAGCTGTGAAAAAGAAGCGAGAAGGTTAGAATTTGGCGCATGCCGCGCAACATTACGTTGTTGAAGCTTTATTCATGAAAATGAAGCAAAACAAAATATACAGTTAAATTAGCCAAGAGACACATCTTCAGTCTAAAAATATAAAAGTTTTACATTTATTATTTATACATCTTGCGCATGAGATCTTTGCATTAAATTATGAAAAAAAAAAATTTATAAGCATTAGACGAGTGGGCAGTGGAACGAGAACAGTCTACCTCCGTAGATTAAATAAAGGGTTGAGTTCGGAATTCCCCGTGGGTTACCTAGATCGATATACGCCCGAGGAAGGCCGAAAACCACAAAGGTGAAACGTTGAGGGCACTAGTCCAGATATAAATAATGTAAATAACGATAATTATTCCTCATACCAGAAATTCGGATAAAAATTTATTAAAAAGGTTACCGAAAACAATTTGAAAAATATATATAGATATAAAATCGACTTAATTTTCTCGTGCCATAAACATTTGGACATAGAATATTTTTTTTTCATTTTATTTACATTTATTTTAAACTAGCAGCCATAGCCGGCAGAAAAAGCGTTCAATTAGAATGGAGCAAAAACAGCATCATGTTTATATGTAACAGAGTCTATCTTCAATTACTTTAAAGTATTTTCATTAAAAATCATTTTGAATTAATGCAGTTACTGATATAACAGAAGTAGTCTGTATTTATTCAATCAAAGTTAGCCGAGGACATGAAGGGGTAAAACAGGCAACATGAAGAGCCACATTCAGACCATAATTATTTTGGAGTTTTTGAAATTCAATCTGTCAGTGTGCTACCCGGAATGTAAAAGAGGATACATTTATAAAGCAATTGTTAAGTTTGATGAAAATTGGTTCAAACCAGTAAAAATCGATATTTACGCGGGTTTTCACTATATAAGTGGACTCAATTATCAAGTTAAATGACTGTTAAACAATCGACTTATTGTTGGCCACAATTGAGTGTAGTTTGTATTAGATTGCATGAAAATTGAGGGAGTTTTTAGTTTAAAATTTGGGTTGAAATCGATTTTTCGTGGTTTTTCGCTAAACACAGTGGCGTAGAAATAAAATGAGGTATCCTTGAGCTCATCATGATGTAAGCAACCTACATACGGTGTTTGAACGAAATCGAAGGAAAAAAGTTGAATTTATCGATTTTTGATCGGCATTATCTATTATTGATTTTTGAAAAATTATCGATTTTTTTTAACGCTAAGAACCTACCTCTTACATTTTTACAATGTATGTACCAAGTTTGTTCAAAATCGGTTGGATGGATCTCCAGTGAAAAGCTATCACACAGACAGGCACATAGACGTCGTTTGTTTTATATATAGGAATTAAAAATTTTAAATATTTGTTCCTGTATTTACTGATTTCATGTCTATAACCGTAACGGTATTTTTTCTTACGAAAATATTTACTATTCAAATATTTGTAATTATTTCCAATAAAACTAAAAAATCACATCATTCTAATTATTTCAGCTAGCAGTGTGTGTGTGTGTGTGTGTGTGTGTGTGTGTGTGTGTGTGTGTGTGTGTGTGTGTGTGTGAATGAAGATCAACACGGTATAGTGACAGTGAGTTTCACTTTTCAATGGCATATTCTGACCACATGTCCCCAACACATGGTATAAAGCAACAATTAAAAGATTGGATTATGTTAGACTTGGACTCCTACCATGGAAAAAAAAATGCGTTCCCCAGCAGAGAACGTAATACACACTGTTTAATAAATAAATAAACACACTGTTTAATAAATTAAAAAAAAACGGGGTGTCTATTTCAAATACGAAGTATCCACTATAATAGCATTTGAATATAATAAAATCGTCGGATTAAAAATAAATCTGTCTGAATTTGTGGGATGAGCAGTTTTATTTACACGTCCCTGTAGGTCACCCAGATCGATATACACCTGAAGAAGGGCACAACAGTCGAAACGTTGTGATAACAACAACAATAGGGCAATAGTTCGAATGTGAATAAAAATAAATCCATTAATTCTTTAGAAATTATATATATATATATACTCACATTTCATTGAATACGACAGACAAGGCGCTTTAATTTAATTTTGTTTATACAATTTCTCATGCGATTTAATAATTTTTATCTTTTCAGATGATAAATTATATAAAAACTGTCCGAATGTTCTTTTTTCCGAGCGCTTTCGGCTATACATTTAGCCATTTTCAAGGATTAAATATTTTAACTGTTAAATAAGAAATAGTTTGTTGCATGTATGTATTTATATGTTTTCATTTTCAAAAGACGGTCAAGATATTGTGTCCATGTTCATAGTTGATATTATTAAGTGTTGTTTTTTTTTCTTTATTAATAAGGATTTTTTTGCATGTAGATGATGATATTAGTGTTGTCAACAAGTATGTTACAAATAGTGTCCTGTAGGTCTCCATGAGCATTTAAATGAGATCTAATTGAGCTATTGTCAGAAAGGTGTAAAGTGAGTCTTAGTGTCAAACATGTTGTAGTGTGGCCTATATAATTATTTACGAATTTTGATTGATCAGGAATACAATTCCTTAATGGGCATTTAAATTCGTAAATAATATTTGCCCTATTTAATTTTGTTCTAGGAGGTGAATTATTATTTTTAACTATAAGGTTAGAGGTTTTAAATTTTTTGTAATAAATAATTAATTTAATTTTTTTGCTATTGTCAAAAAATAATTCATTCTTGAAAATGGCTAAATGTATAGCCGAAAGCGCTTGGATAAAAAGAACATTTGGACAGTTTTTATATAATTTATCATCTGAAAAGAAAATAATTATTAGATCGCATGAGAAATTGTATAAAAACTAAATTAAAGCACCTTGTCTGTCGTATTCAATGAAATGTGCATAAAAGAATGATTGCTGCCTAAATACACACACACACACGTGTGTGTGTGTGTGTGTGTGTGTGTGTGTGTGTGTGTGTGTATTGTTAAAATTTGCTGTATTTAGAGGGAAGATCAATATCGGAGATAGAACGTCTATAGACATGCAGTGTGTGGAGATCGACACTGCATGGCGACAGTCAGCTTCATGCTTCGAGCGATCTTCAGCAATGCTTTGAAGATCGCTTGAGGATTGAAACCGTAAGTTGCAAGGTAATATTGATTCCTATGTCAACATTATCTCTAAACGCTATCTCCAATATTGAGCATTTCCCTAATTAATATAGCAAATTCTGACGATATAATTTCTTGACTATTCAACAAATAATATGTCCATGGGTGAATAATTATGCAGTTTCATTTAACACGAGTTAGAGTAAACGGCTTGTCCGAATTGAAGATAGTGTCATTGGCGATCAGAGAAAGCAAAAAGGAAAGAAAAATTAATGTTAAAAATAGCATTGTGCAATTTGGTTATCTAGTGTGGTTAACTGAATTTGGCATAAAGCTTCAAATATGGCGTAGCTAGTGAAGACCGAATACATTAATCACATCAAATTGCAATGTTGATCAAAAATATGAACACGTTTCTTCATTGTGCATTGAGAATCAGAAAGAAAGGGATTGTCTTTGGTCAGGAATTAAAGCAAATGCTGCTGAAATAATGCAATTATTATATGCAGAATATAATTAGTATTAATCATTTGACTATAGAAATCGGGGGAAATGGTCGGGAGTTAATACAAGCTTTATTGACAGAATATGGCTATGGTATGTATAATCTAAAAATGCACTGAGAATGATTTTACTAAATTGCATTGAAAATCAGACAGAGAGGTATTGTCAGTGGTCAGGTAATTATGCAAGTATTACTGACCACGCCGCATTAATACTGGAACGAATTTGATTCTCATCGGGTGCCCTATATATATGGTATTGTGTCAGACTTAACCAGAGTAAATACGAGACTCAGTCGCCTCTAGCAGACTATTATCGTTGCTGGGAGTTCAATCCTCATCGGGTACCTACAACCTTGGCATAAAATAGACTTTGCAAAATTTGTTAAATTTGAGCAGTTGCAGTATATTAAGATAAATGACATTCATATATATATATATATATATATATATATATATGCACACAAGATGAAAGAGAGATGGAGAAAGAAAGGAGGGGAATGGAGTTGAAGAGAACTGGAAGGCTAGATAGAGAGATGCGTGGATAGAAAATAGAGACAAATGGAGAGAGACAGAGTGTGATGTGGAAATGGAGAGAGACTGAGATGAGCGAAGATGAAGAGTGAGAGAGGGTGGTGATTGGTGATAGAGAGTGGTGAATTGTTAGAGATTGAGAGAGAGAGAGAAAGGTGCACGGAGATGAAGAGAAATGGAGTGCTAGAGATAGAGAATTGTGTATGGGTGGAGATGGAAATGGAGAGAGAGAGAGCGTGTGAAAGATGGACATGGAGAGAGAGAGAGCGTGTGTGTGAGAGAGGATGGAAATGGAGCGTGTGTGTGTGTGTGAGAGAGAGAGTGTACGCGCGAGATGGAAATGGAGAGAGAGAGAGACGGATAGATGAGTGGATATGAAGGGAAAGTGAGATAGAGACTGGTGGATGAATAGAGACTCTGTGAGAGAGAGAGAGAGAATTCGTGGACTACCTCTGGGACAGATATTGCCCACCTTGAAGATTGTCTCTCTGGACGAATGGCTGACTCCTGTCAACAATATCAATTCTAATCTGATTTGACATTCATCGCTCAGAACTGATTTAACGCCGGCCATTTGTGATCTCTTCTCTCAGTGTTTTTCGACAAGCTGACTGCCAAAATAAATCCAATTCGCCCTAAGCTGGCAGTAAAGGCCGCACCATCTACAACATGACCAGACATGACTGGACGTCCATACAGGACTTAGCCTGAACTTTGGGCGTGACCTTCCTCTTCTCACCCATCAAAACTGCCTGGTCAGGCATTAAACAGACAAGACTGGGTTCCACCTTAACAAGTACGATGAAGAAAGAAGACGGATTTGAAAATACGTTTTTAAATATAACTCTTTCTTCTGTTAGGTTGAAGTCACAAATATTTTCTCTGTCTGTTAATTAACTTTATTCATCAATAAAGTACAATGACATTTTATTTATTTTTTAAAGTCATTTCACCCCAAGCAAGGCGATAAAGCCACTACGCTGCACAAGGTTTACCGTGAGTGAAGGTAACTGACAGAAACGTTAAGCTAATGATAAAGAACAAAAGCAAATAAGGATTTAAGGAGACAGATTAAATTAGATTGTATTTTTGAGGATCGTAGTTGACAGGAAATGAAGAAAACAAAAGAGAATTCCACGACCATGAAGAACGAAAGGAGGAAGAATTTACGGTTACGGCATGAAGCAATTTCAGCAGGAAAGCAAGAAGACAGTTTCACAAGTGAGGAGGACGAGGGAACAAAGAATTATGTTCCCAAATTCACGAACGAAAGCTTTAATCCCATAGGCCAGCGCTTCTTAAACTATGGGTCGCGAAGCAAAATGCCGAGGCCGCGAAAATTAAATTCAAACACTTGAATTTCAGCTTCTATGTTATTTCCCAAACGCACAATATTTAAGGTGATGCGCCACGCATGCGCTGCAGTAATAAAACGCGCATGCGCCGCCATGGTGACCAGTTCAATGACAACTGATGTATTTTTAGTGTAGTTGCATAATACCTAGGGGTCGCGAAAAATCTCCTCATAAAAAATGAGGTCATGAATTAAAAAAAACTTTAATAAGCACTGTCCTAGGCTATTATACTGTAGGACCTATGTGAATTTGGTGATATAGTAAATGTGGTTTGGTTTGGTTTGTTTTACGGCATAACAACCTCAATGGGTCATAATGCTGACAACTTGTTTTTTTTTCCTGGTAATATTTTTGTTTTGTCAAAAATCTATTTCAGTTAATATTTTTTTCCTCAAAAACATATAGCTGGTAATATTTTTTTTCCTCAAAAACATATAGCTGGTAATATTTTTTTTCCTCAAAAACATATAGCTGGTAATATTTTTTTTCCTCAAAAACATATAGCTGGTAATATTTTTTTTCCTCAAAAACATATAGCTGGTAATATTTTTTTTCCTCAAAAACATATAGCTGGTAATATTTTTTTTCCTCAAAAACATATAGCTGGTAATATTTTTTTTCCTCAAAAACATATAGCTGGTAATATTTTTTTTCCTCAAAAACATATAGCTGGTAATATTTTTTTTCCTCAAAAACATATAGCTGGTAATATTTTTTTTCCTCAAAAACATATAGCTGGTAATATTTTTTTTCCTCAAAAACATATAGCTGGTAATATTTTTTTTCCTCAAAAACATATAGCTGGTAATATTTTTTTTCCTCAAAAACATATAGCTGGTAATATTTTTTTTCCTCAAAAACATATAGCTGGTAATATTTTTTTTCCTCAAAAACATATAGCTGGTAATATTTTTTTTCCTCAAAAACATATAGCTGGTAATATTTTTTTTCCTCAAAAACATATAGCTGGTAATATTTTTTTTCCTCAAAAACATATAGCTGGTAATATTTTTTTTCCTCAAAAACATATAGCTGGTAATATTTTTTTTCCTCAAAAACATATAGCTGGTAATATTTTTTTTCCTCAAAAACATATAGCTGGTAATATTTTTTTTCCTCAAAAACATATAGCTGGTAATATTTTTTTTCCTCAAAAACATATAGCTGGTAATATTTTTTTTCCTCAAAAACATATAGCTGGTAATATTTTTTTTCCTCAAAAACATATAGCTGGTAATATTTTTTCCTCGAAAACATATAGCTGGTAATATTTTTTTCCTCGAAAATGTATAGCTGGTAATATTTTTTCGAAAACGTATAGCTGGTAATTTTTTTTTCGAAAACGTATAGCTGGTAATATTTTTTTTCCTCAAAAACATATAGCTGGTAATATTTTTTTTCCTCAAAAACATATAGCTGGTAATATTTTTTTCCTCAAAAACATATAGCTGGTAATATTTTTTCCTCAAAAACATATAGCTGGTAATATTTTTTTCGAAAACGTATAGCTGGTAATATTTTTTCAAAAACGTATTGCTGGTAATATTATTTTTTCAAAAACGTATTGCTGGTAATATTATTTTTTCAAAAACGTATTGCTGGTAATATTATTTTTTCAAAAACGTATTGCTGGTAATATTATTTTTTCAAAAACGTATTGCTGGTAATATTATTTTTTCAAAAACGTATTGCTGGTAATATTATTTTTTCAAAAACGTATTGCTGGTAATATTATTTTTTCAAAAACGTATTGCTGGTAATATTATTTTTTCAAAAACGTATTGCTGGTAATATTATTTTTTCAAAAACGTATTGCTGGTAATATTATTTTTTCAAAAACGTATTGCTGGTAATATTATTTTTTCAAAAACGTATAGCTAGTAATATTATTTTTTCACAAACGTATAGCTAGTAATATTATTTGATCACAAACGTATAGCTAGTAATATTATTTGATCACAAACGTATAGCTAGTAATATTATTTGATCACAAACGTATAGCTAGTAATATTATTTGATCACAAACGTATAGCTAGTAATATTATTTGATCACAAACGTATAGCTAGTAATATTATTTTTTCACAAACGTATAGCTAGTAATATTATTTGATCACAAACTTATAGCTAGTAATATTATTTTTTCACAAACGTATAGCTAGTAATATTATTTTTTCACAAACGTATAGCTAGTAATATTATTTTTTCACAAACGTATAGCTAGTAATATTATTTGATCACAAACGTATAGCTAGTAATATTATTTGATCACAAACGTATAGCTAGTAATATTATTTTTTTCACAAACGTATAGCTAGTAATATTATTTTTTTCACAAACGTATAGCTAGTAATATTTTTTCACAAACGTATAGCTAGTAATATTATTTTTTCACAAACGTATAGCTAATAATATTAATTTTTCACAAACGTATAGCTAGTAATATTATTTTTTCAAAAACGTATAGCTGGTGATATTATTTTTTCAAAAACATATAGCTGGTGATATTATTTTTTCAAAAACGTATAGCTGGTGATATTATTTTTTCAAACACATAGCTGGTAATATTATTTTTCAAAAACAGGTACTACCACCCTGGGTCAGGGTGGACCTGGGAACACCAGCAATTAAGAGGTGGTTCCACACTCCTCAAAGCCTCCTGATCAGAGGCCTTGCTGTTGGACGTAGTTTATCGTCTTACCCTGGACGCAGATGTAGTTTATTGTCATACCCAGGACGCTAGTAATTGTGTGTTCAAACCCTGGGCCAGGCAGTGTGTACTTGAACTGCAATATTTGATTTATCGTCTTCTTTCTTTGATTCAAGTTTGAATAAAAATATCTTTCCACAGTCTCTACTTATCAGCAATTATAACATTTTGCATCCCAAGGAATTTCTTTAATCGTTTTATCCCAAGTAAGGTGATAAAGCCACTAATACGCAAAGGGTTGCTGCGAGTGAGAGAAACTGAGAAAACGTTGAGGCATGAAAGAGAGGACATTAAAAGAAAAACATTCAAGAAGACAAAAAATGACGATTGATGTTATATTTAAATTTTTGAAGATCGTAGTTAGAATTAAAGCAAAAGCCAGAAAACAGTTTCACAAGCAAGAAGTACATGAGAAAGAAGCGTTAAAGTGAACTTACGCTTACACGTAGCTATTTCAACAGTAAAATGATGAGATCTAGACAAAATGTTTGTTCGTTTCTTAAGTAGAAAAAGTAATTCATACACCCAACGATCTTTTTGGCCGACCCAGTACTAATGTATTTAAATTCGCGATGTCGAGATACCAACAAGGAAAACTCATCAGAACAATTACTATAAAAGTAATGGTGATTTTCTGGCTTAGATGTGACACAAGGCCGAAAGAATGGAGCACTTAGTGAGGATCGAACTCATTACTCAGACTAATCACCACTATTATAGAAGTAATGGATTTTTAACCGTAATTTTCCATGGACAATACGCATGTTTTTTCTAAAAAATAAACAAAATTAAGGGTGCGTATTATGCACAGCTACAAAAAAATTGCCGTTTCATAGGTCAATTTCATTTGCGAAATGACTACTCACCACAAGCATATGACAATTTGATACTAATCGTAGGCGATTGCGACCCCATAAGGATGTCAAATACAATCATATGTACCTATCAATACTTACAAATGTAAAATAAAATAAGAATTATCATAAAATTAAATTAGAATAATATTATTCTATGTTTAAAACCATTTTTTAATAAGAGTAGGAAACGCTGGCCATAATGAAATTGGAGAGATACAATTTATAGGGTTTGATTACCAAACAAAGGGTGCGTATTATGCATGAGTAGAAACATTTTCTCCACACTTTCAGCACAATTTTAGGGGTGCGTATTATGGATGAAGGCGTATTATACATGGAGAATTACGGTAATTTATTAATACAACATATATTTTATCCCTTTATACGTTAATCTTATTTCTTGAATATTCAGGCCGGTAGGCGAAAATAAATATAATGTTTAAGAAATAAGTCTAACGTCTACTCAAACATGGGTATTCACTAAAAATTACGTTTAAAGTGATAAAATTATGTCGGATTCATAAATGAATAAAAATTAATGATTTCTTTAGAAATTGTTTTTTGTTTACGTTATTTTTTTATTTTATGATTTTCATTTAATCATTTCACTTTAAGCAAGGCGATAAAGCCACTAAGCCGCACGAGGTTACTGAGAGTGAAGGAAACTGAGAAAACGTTATTGAAGGGAGAGGAGAAAATGGAACAGGATTCACAAGATTACGATTGACGTTGCATTTAAATTTTTAAAGATCGCAGTTGACAGGAAAGCAAGAAATCAAAAGAAGAAACCGGGAAGTACGAGCGAAAGAACTAGTGTAGAACTTACGGTATGAAGCCAACCTAGTACTATGCTGAAATCCATGAAGTCAAGGTACCAAAGTGGAAAGTTTTGCCACGAAAGTATTTGTAGAAATGGCACAGGGAAGTTACGGTTGTGACAGATACATAGTCACCAAGTGTTGCCAACACTTTCCTACAAGAATTTGTTATGAGTTGGGATAATATAAGGGGATAATATAAGGGTATAATATATGGACAATATAAGGGTATAATATAGGGATAATATAAGGGAAAATATAAGGGTATAATATAAGGATATAATATAAGGTAAAATATAAGGGTATAATATAAGGATATATATATAAGGGTATATATATAAGGGTATAATATAGGGTAAAATATGAGGGTATAATATAAGGTATAATATAAGAGTATAATATAAGGGTATAATATAATATAAGGGTATAATATAATATAAGGGTATAATATAAGAGTATAATATAAGGTATAATATACGAGTATAATATAAGGGTATAATATAGGGTAAAATATAAGAGTTTAATATATGGTATAATATAATATAAGGGTATAATATAATATAAGGGTATAATATAATATAAGGGTATAATATAATATAAGGTATAATATAAGAGTATAATATAAGGTATAATATACGGGTATAATATACGAGTATAATATACTGTATAATATACGAGTATAATATAAGGGTATTATATAAGGGTATATATATAAGAGTATAATATAAGGGTATAATATAAGGAAAAATATAAGGGTATAATATACGAGTATAATATAAGGGTATAATATAGGGATAATATAAGGGTATAATATAAGGGATAAAATAATGGTATACTATACGTGTAAATATAGGGAGATAATAGGGGGATAATATAAGGGCAAATATAAGAGCATAACAAGGGGAATAATATAGGGGGATAATATAAGGATACTATAGGGATAATGTGGGATAATATAGGGGCAAATATAAAGGGATAATAGGTGGATAATATCGAGGATAATATAAGGGGTTCTAAATTTAACAGATTTTGATGTGGAAACGTTTTCGACGAACTCCTGAAATTGGTTTTCATTAGAGAAAGTTTTCTCCATCAAAGTGTTTTGCAGTGATCGAAAAAGATAATAGCCGTTTTGTGCATTGTCAGGTGGATATGGCTGGTCGAGTAGAACAGACCAACCGAGTTCCATGCGGCCTTACGTAGTTATGGAGAACAATATCTACCATTTAATTTAATGTGTACGCTTGCCAAACTTTTCCGGAGTCGATCGCGAATCCCGTGACCCATCAGGGTCGTAGGGGTACCACATGTACTGACGGAGACCATACCTCTCCAGGCCGGTTTTGAATTCAGAATTATCTTCTCCTAGACCGGTTGCTACTCAAGACCATAGAACCCAGTCTGTCCTGCTTTTTACTCGTATCTGGGGTTGGGTGGGGGGACGATTCATACCTTTCCCAAAAATCTCTAACACTTGCGTCTTAGTGACTATTGTCTCCATTGGGGTGAATGCCTAAAAAATATGTCGATTTGTAGATGCTTTTTTGATGCAAACGCAATTCTTCTTCTCATAACAACAACAATAATAATAATAATAATAATGCAATGTTAATAATTATTGATAGATATTTAATACATCTGGTATGGTCGAAGAGAAATGGTTGTTGAAAAGATCATAAAAAAGATGGTCGAAAAGCAATTTTGCAAGTGGATTTGAACCTGTCTTCGAAAATTATTATTATTTTATTTTTTTTGAAATACTGGCTTTTATCTGTGTTCTAATAACAGACCATTTAAGAAAGAGTCACCGACCCCAACAACGACAAAGCCGATTCCGCTTTTTCTTGCTTTCATTTCCGCCATTTTTGTTCAGCGAAACCAAAGAGACGTCGCCCATGGGTTATCTTCTCTTGCATCGGAGAGGCGACTTATGCGATCAGTGTTTCTCAGAGTCAAAGTCGAAAGTAGCAGTTCACCGGTGAGAAAGCGCTGAAGCGAAATCTTGTGAGATTTATTCGAGATTATCCATTGGACATGCTCTGCCTTTTGGAGCGGACACGACACCACAGGACAATGCGTAGATATTTACTTGTTTATAGAAAATAGGCCAATTTCTGTATCGCATCCACATAGACACACACAGCTGGGTGAATGGTTGAAGCGTGTATGACGGGTGAAATATGGATGGTTGATTGTTTAATATGAGCAAGTGCCGATGAGTAAACAAAACAGATGTGTTTATTAGCGTAAAAACTGACAGAAGAAAGAAAAACTAAAATGATGAAGAGTATAAAAGGAACCATAGTTCCTCCACAGATTACCTTTCAAAAATATTCCAATGCGAATCTTTTCTATTACTAAATTTTGGTCATTTTATTTCCCAGCCATTTCCCCAGCTGAATTTCTCGGCTTTAAATGACCCATGAGTAGTCGATAAGCCGTAAAACAAAACAATCAACCGGTTGAATTTCTCAGACAAGATGCGTACATTGTTATTATACATTGGTTATTTGAGACCAATTTCTTTATCTTTGTTGTTTTTATCCCGATATTTGAGATTCTGGATACTGTGGCCATATTCCGGACTAGCTTTTTTACACTGAATATATGAAACCCGTTTCGAAATCTGTGTGCGTAAAGGGTCAGGAATATGATAGAGACAAGAAAACTGATCCAAAAAAGTCGATCTATAATTGTTCTTTCTTCATTTCTTCTTCACCTGTTGTTATCTCTTGCTCTTTCTTCCTCACCTACTATTATCTCTTGCTCTTTCTTCATTTCTTCTTCATCTCTTTCTTTCCCACCTCTTACCTCATACTCTTTCTTTCTCACCTCTTACTCTTTATTTCTTTCCCGCCCCTTACTCTTTCTCACCTATTATCTCTTACTCTTTTTTTCACCTCCTATCTTTTATACTTTCTTTCCCTATGTGATCTTTTTATTTCAGTTCCTTGTTTTCCCCTCATTTATAACTTCTTATCTCGACTTCTTTCACTCCCCTTGTCACTTCTTATTAACTCTTTTATTCCATTCAGAATTTCTCTTTTCTCGGAGATACACTTTTCTTTCTTGTTTCTCATATTTTTCATTCATATTTCATTAATTCATTTATTTTTCCCCCAATTTTACCCCCAGTTTATTCATAGCTTTCGTCTTTTTCAATCTCATGCCGTCTCGTGTCAAGTTGAGAACGAGGCAGTTACCGTATGATCTGTCAATTTGTGCATTCATTCATAATGGCGGAATGCAGTCGAGAAAAAGACGCTGCGATCGAAGAAGTCGGCCATTTTACAGGCTTTGCTGAAACGCGAGGAGATCGTCTATCTGGAAAATTATTTTGTTGGGTTCTCATGCGGATAACCGACGGAATCCAATGAAGGAGTCGTTATTAAATTTTCAATGCATTTTGTCTTTGTAGGGCAAGAAGGACGAATCCGTTTTGAGTGACGTCATTATGTCTTCCTGCAAAGATATGGGGGTCACTGGGCAGATGAGATGAAATGGCTTTTACTGTTGATGCTTGGCCGACATCAACATCGACGCGAAATTCACCGGCAGTAATGTTTGAAAGTCGTAAATACTTTGAGAGATTTTCATAAACAAGTGTAAATCGATAGTCTAACAACAGCGTAGAAAAAACAAAAAAAAAAACAGAAGAAATGGAGCAACCCTTGAATATTAAAAAATTTTTATAGCTTAGATTTTAAGCAAAGTTACTAAACAACAATTTAGTTTCAATATTGTGGATCTGGTGAGATTTAGAATTTTTATTTGGGTTCACATTGTAATTAAATCAATTATTATGGTAATTATTAATAATAATAATATTATTCAGCTGGATTACAATACAGGTTGCGATGGTTAAATTTTCGCCATTATATAATTTTTTAAATTTCGCGCATGCGCATTGTTTGTTTTTGATTGTGTCAATTGCACATTATAGTAGGACCAGTTGGGTACACTCGGTGAGAAAAAGAGCACTATGACGAAATTCACTCCGCTAGAAATTTGGAAACGGCATGCTGTACTGCTTGGCATTCGCACCGGAAGCTCCAATACTAATATTTCAGGGTGTTTGGGTGTAAATCTGAAAAAAATGCAGAAGATTCAGACAGTGTCTGTAGCAGACCAGGAGTTTATGCGTTGTTAAATTAGGAACACGTGCGTTTATTCCTGCTAGAAGAAAGTCCACTACAAGAACATGGCGGACCCAGAGATTGAATCCACCATAAAAAAGTGTAAAGAAAACCAACAAGACCGATATATATATATATATATATATATATATATATATATATATATATATATATAAACAAGTATATGTATTAAACAACAAAATTTATAATAGGCATAGACATTAACATTTGTGTGTGAACGTAAAGCGTTTGTATTTTGGTGAATGTTCGTACGTACGTGTATGTGAGTATAATGTTCATGGCGTCGCCCACAAATGGGAAGACGCAATCTTCTGCGAGAGCTTACATTGTAGATGTGTTCACTCAAATGAAGAAAGGAAAAAGAGAACGAGGCAAGAAATCGCCCAGTATTTATAGTGTAGGGAGAGCGTCCGCTAGTTAACAATTAGGAAACTAAGGAGGAGTTAACTCCGACAATAACCCCGCCAACCCTCAGAGTGAAAGTCGCAGGAACGAAAACTTTTAATATGTAAAAAGTTATAAACTGAATAAAGGAAGTGTCTAAAATGGTTGACGCATGTTGTAGATGAAGACTTGATTTCTGAAATGTTATCAGATGAAAAAATCGTGAAAGTATGCGCATTGTCAGGGTGCTGAAATTAGATTCGGAGTGAATGCATACCACAGTCTGAATGAATATGTGTCGGCGAAGTGTACACGTGTTTTCAGGGTGAATTGCTGTTAGCCGACGCTGTTGTGTTTAAATGCTTGCTTTAATTCCAATGGTCCGCGTAGTTCACTAAGTCGAGATGCGTAGTCGAGCAGTGCACCGTAGAATACATGCGGATTTATGTTGGAGTGAGAACGTCGTGGCGAAGTTGAAAAATCTGCGTATTAGGGATAACTAAGTAATATTTACTGAATATCGTCAGCAAATTTTTATGTAAAAGTTGCATCTCGTAGAATGTATTTCAGGACAGTGGGTCGTCCGAAGAATGCGTCGCGTAGAATTTAAATCAGGACTGTGAGTCGCCCGAAGAATATTTCAAACTTAATCTCTTCAGCGTAGAAAACTTTCGTACATTAAAGGCATGGTAAGCAATGTTAAAATGTTAAAATGTGAAAAGTCGCACTTGGCGTAGAATATGTTTCAGAACTTAAGAAAATTTGCTCTTATTGTCGATTGAATATCGTACTTGCAAATTCTTAGGGTGTTCACGTTTGCATCGCTGAAAGACGGCAAGTTGCCTGAGGTATGTCACACTTTATCTATTTCAGTCCTGAAGTACAGAGTTGATTAGTTGAAAATGGTGTTGCGTTTTCCGTTTGATAAGACCGTAAGCATGTCTACCGTGTAAAATTGGGTCAAACGTCGCCGAGAGAAAAAAAGGGTCAAGCAAATAGACCAGTGGGGGAAAGGAGCGTTGTATTGTTGCCTGCTGAAACTTTCCATTGTAGTAGTCATTCTAGTGGCGATTAAGGCTTCTCTGATTTCGCACGTGTTGTAGAAAAATTCTATTTGCCGCGCCGGAGCAATGTGTTTTGTATAGACATGTTGTAGTGAATTAAAATTTTGTGATTTTGCACTTTCATATGATCTAATCACAAATTTTGTTGCTGTATAAATGTTTTTTTGGTTAATAGTGTCTGACGTGCGTAGTAGGAGTTTTTCAATGTTTTTCCTGACTGGCTCTCGTTTGGAAAATGTGTGTAAATGTGAGTTTGTACATATATACCGTCTTGTGTTTCTGTTAGCAGGAGTTAAAAAAATCACGTCGGAAGGTCACCAATCTGTAGCGGACCGGGGGGTTACGTGTTGTTAAATTAGGAACACGTGCGTTTATTCCTGCTAGAAGGTCCACTACAAGAACATGGCGGACTCTGAGACAGACAAATGTCAAGTTTTCAATAGCAACAAAAGAGAAAATCTTCAGTGAGTGCAATCAAGCATGACAAAAAATAATAGCACTCATCAGCAGTCAAGTTAGGTTTAAGGCTCCAAGTTATCCACAGAGAATTGTCACACGGGACAATAGCTAGTGGATTAACTTGTTGGTTCGTAGTTTTTGGTGAGATATTCCTAGATATGGGCAGTGGAACGAGAACATACTGCACTCCCGTAGATTAAATAAAGGGTTGAGGTCGGAATTCCCCGTACGATACACGGATCGACATACAACGGATGAAGAACGAAGGGCACAACGGCCGAAACATTGTGATAACAACAACATAATCATGAATAATCATCGAGCAATTCACTATCACGTTTGTAAAAAATATCCTGGCACGCACGCATATTTGATAAAATACAGTTTTATGGTATGCTACATTTATAGGTTAAAGTGCTCAATATCACTGATAGAACGTATGTAAATATAAATGTAACATGCCAAGCCACTGTAAAATCAGCAGATAACGAAGAAAAATATACATAGGAGTAAATGAACAAACAGGGAAACAAAGAAACTATGCACACAAAACATCATTTACAAATAGTAAATACGCGAACAGCACAATACTTTCTAAATATATCTGGGAGATTAAAAACCCAAATACAAATCACACCAAAAATATCATGTATAAATTTATCATCTTCCAGCCTACAATAATAAATCCAAAGCCGGTAAAATCTGTCTGGAGGAGAAAACAGCTATAACCACCTTCTCAACACAAACTACTAAATAAACGAGCAGAACTCATCCCAAAATGCAGACACACAAATTTTTTTGTTACTTAAAAATCGAAAAATGATAACGATCAAGAATAAACAAAAATAAAAAAATAAACAAAAATAAGTAAAATAAATAAATCCAAACAAGTAAATAAGTAAATAAACTAAGTAAATAATAAACAAATTAACTAACCACATACGCAGATAAATACAAGAAAACGTAATAATAACCAATAATAAAATAATGAATAAAAAATGTTAACACACAACACTATAGTCATAAACCTGCCTTAGGATCCACAATTATTACCAGTAGATATCCCCCGAGAATAATTCGAAACATAACCGTTACTGCCCACCAAAATAACCGTTAGAATAATACAATAGATTACCCACAATGCATCACTGACCTGTATATATATAAATAATCAAGCAAAAACTCAACTCACATGGCCTAATGATTGCATTTAGCATGAAACAGACTATCGCCTCTGGGTGTTGACTTCAATGTTCATTTATATGTAAATTATTTTCAGACAGAATGTCTCTATAAAGGAACAAAATGAATAAAAAAAAAACAAGAAAGAAATTCTTCTTAGTCCGCGTTTCGTCCTCTGGGGGACTTTATCAAGGCAAAGGTAGAATTTATTTTGTTGCACATGTTATATACAGTAGCAAGGATGTCACTGGTTTACCAAGGCTTTTAAATTTCAGAACGTTCATGAATGGTCATCAACCACCTGACGAATATTGAGTAGTCTACGTTTGCCTTGATAAAGTCCATGAGAGAGCAAAACGCGTCGGCTAAGAATAGTTTTTCCTCTTGTCTTTCTCTTTCTCACTAATATATATATATTAGAATGAATCATTAATACAAAAAATAAATTAGTAAAATGACGAATTCACTTCGCTAACTAAATTTTTAAAAATGCATTAACCCACTAACCACTCGATGAATGTTATGATCCTTTTATTTAAATTATAAACTGTATTAGGTCTTCCTTAAATATACAAGGACTTTCGTATACTTGTATATTGAAGGAAGACTTAATACAGTTTATAATTTTAAAAAACAAGGAACATAACATTAATCAAGTCCTTGGTGGGTTAATGAATTTTTAAAATTTTATGAATTCGCCATTTTATCTCATTAACTTTACTAATTTACTCTTTGTATGAATGGTTCATAGCAATATAAATTAAACGGCACCACATAATTGATATATATATATATATATATATATATATATATATATATATATATATATATATATATGTGTGTGTGTGTATATATGTGATAAGGAAATATTTTTTCTCAGCAAAATGTAAAATATTTTTCGTTATAAAATATTTCTTGCTGAGAAGTACACAGGCGTATCCGAAAATTGCGATTTTAAACATCTTTTCTCATCATGCTTCTATTTGGTCTAAAGGCCCAAGAAGGCCAATACATATTTTTATCATCATTATTTTTATCTTCCGAATGTCTCTTATCGGTCTACTATATAACAAAGGAAAACAATAGAAAATATGCCAACAATACTAATCTATCAAAATATATACAGAAACCAAAAAATAAAACACACTGAAATGAAAATGGAGAATGAAATGAACATTTACCGAGAGGAGTAAAATTGCAGTAATTATATTTCCAGAACATGATAAAATAATAAACAAAAGATCTGAGGTCATTTCCACACACAGGCAGAAAAACAAATTCCTTTTGCACTACCTACACTTACATCATAACTAAAAAGACTATATTTAACAATACAGTCTTTTTAGTTTAATTCCAGTAGAGAAAAAATAGAAACAAAAAAATTAGACAAAATTAATTATATATATGTGTGTGTGTGTGTGTGTGTGTGTGTGTGTGTGTGTGTGTGTGTGTGTGTGTGTGTGTGTCTATATACCAGGTTGGACAGCAAGTCCTGACTCACTTAGGAAACGGAAAGAAAACACTTGATCTCTGTCTGGTGGAATTTCGAAAGAAAGCATGTCGTGCTTGTTCCACACGGTCAGGCCATCATCTCTAAACTGTATTGCCAGCTGCTAGGCCACGTGAACAACAACCTAAAGAAGAAGGTCAAACGAGGTTGGGCTTTGTTTCAGCAAGACAATGCGAGGCTACATACTGCCAGGTTGACTAAGGAGAAGTTCAAACAGATGGATGGTGTTGAGATTCTTCCACATCCATCATTCAGTCCCGATGCTGCTCCGAGTGACTATGGCCTATTCCGCTCAGTGGCACACTTCATCCGAGACCAGCGATTCAACACTTTTGGTCAAGTGAAGGAAGCGTGTTTTATTTATTCAAAGCCAGCGAACTGGTATCTGGGACAAATTCGGATGCTGGCTAATCGCTGGCAGAAGATAGTCATGAATGATGGACTTTATTTTGAAGAATAAATGTTGATATTGCTCCATAAAATTTTGTTGTTTTCTTTCTGCTTCATAAGTGAGTCGGGAATTTCTGGCCAACCTTATATATATATAAATTATTTACAGACATATTTCCTCCAACAAGCATAAATAACCAGTCTAGGTTATGGCGATAAATAATAATCAGACTTACTCCTAAGCAATGAAAAACAAACAAAACAAGGAAGGAGGGGTTTCCTATTCCCCCCACCTCCACTGATGACCTACACACGCATCGCGTTATATATACGAAGGTAAGTAAAAAAATTATCCGCACTTTCGCCATAACATATCTTTAGTCATACTGCCTTCTGTTCATGCGTGCTCATAGTTGATACTATTGTAGCCAAGTGGTCGAAGTTTGAGCTTGATCACACCAGTTTTCTTGCTGCTGTTACAGTGTAAACATGGCCGCTCCGCGAGCAGTGTGCACCAAGATGGAAAAAGAGCAGTGATCCAATTTCTCTTGCCAGAAGAGAAATTCATCGGGGGCTTTCAACACAATACGGTGACAGTGTACAACAGCGTAGAAGTGTGTATGAAAGGATCGAGAAGTGGCCGGACAAGCCTGACTTACGAAGGAGGAGCAGGAGTCTGTCAACCTCCAACCACTGATGAGAAGATTCAGCAAGCCCCAGAGATAGTAATGGTGAAGCGACTAGTTATCATCGATGAGGGCGTATGTTGTATCCAGATTCGGGTCACTGCTCTTTGGTCTTCCATGGAGCACACGGCTGTACAAGTTTTAAACAAGTAACAGTAGTTAAAAGTAAAACATTGAGAAATTATTCTTAATAACAGCGTTTCATCTAATAAATTAAATCAATTACGATTAATTTACACTATTTAAATTGTTCGGACTGTTGTCGTCATCTTTGTTGCTTTATTAACGACGTTTCGGCCATTGTACAGTCCGGCGTTCTTAAGTGATTGGAATTTTGAACCAAACCCTTTATTTCGTCCACCAGGGTAGATTATTCTACTTCCACATATCATGCCCCTTCCTGATGTCTCGGTTATCTCCCTTTAACTCTCCAAGTTTTCCATTCTCCAAACCTTCTTTTCTCATTATGTGTTCCAGAAATATCTGCTTGTCTATGATTGTAAGCAGGGCCGGTACAAGTGTCTTTTGTCCCCCTCCCGAATCTATGACACGCCCCCCCGCCACTCTACGACATCTCTATTGTCATAAAGTAGTATTCATATAAAATACAAATTTTATTGTTACCTAATTATGTACAATGATGGATCATATGCAATATAGGAGAACAATTCAATTGGAAAAAACGGAACATAATTACAATGGATCTAAATACAAATTAGAGACATGTCATAAGAGATAATTTCGTCTTAAATAAATCAATATTGTTTTACGGCAATATCTAACTTCAACTTGGGATTTTTCTTGTTAAAAAGTTGAATAATTTCACAGACGTATTAAATTTTATGGATAACAAATAGTGAATTTTATATTGTTTTCTTTTCGAGATTTTGCTTGAGCAAAACAAATTCATGGATTTGGTCACCCCCCCCCCCGAATGATATTAACATCCGCTAAAATGTGTCATTCTTTAATAGTCAGTTGTTCTTAGTTTAATTTGTAATGTATGTAAGTGTAGGTAGAAAAAAAGTCATATTTTGATAGGATAGCGAGTGTGACAAAGCATTAACCAGGGTTCACCAATCAGGCTTGGGTACCGCCGATTGGAAATACTACGCACCGGTTCTCATTGTAAACATCTAGTTCCTTGTAGTTCTTTTTTTCCATAAAACCTCCTCGCTGCTGGCATGTTTTGAACCTGATGTTCTTAGCATTCGTCAATAGAACCACATCTATCACTTCAGCTCTCTTCTTCATCTGTGAGATTTTCCAACCTTCACTGCTATATAAAATTTGATATTGGATATAATTTGGTCGATTTCGAGTGAATATAAGATGTACCCGAAAAAAATGTTACCAAGACACGTTTTATATCATTGGAAGCGGAATTTTATATCCTGCAAGGAAATAAAATCTTCTCTGTTATCCACCTTGGGGATTTTTTTACGACCATTTTTCTGAGCATCACTTTCTTTACAAAAAAAACAAAACAAAACAAACAAACACCCCCCCCAAAAAAAACAGGTGTTATAAAGTGAAACAATTCTTAGACATTTGACTAGAAATTTTGACTAGTTTATACTTGTAAGTGGTTTTCATGCACAGATCATTTCGAATGTGTCTTACGTGTTATTCGAACATTATGATGTCAACTTCTAATGCTTAGCAGTTGAGGTTATGTTTCCCGATTAGGCAATATAATCAGTAACTGCCTCCTATTCTTATAGATCAGATCGTATCAGCTAATAGATACTATCTAATGGATAAATCTCTGTTCAAGAGACAGAGACTTATTTGAATGTAGACTTTATTTGGACTGTTCTAGATCAGTGAAGTGAAAAACAAACCGAGTGAACAATCCATAGTGAATGGTAAGGAATCCAGGAATTTTGTTTAATGCCTGTATTTTACCTTTTCTTCTTGAATGCCGCCGATGAAAATGTTTCATGATGTATTATTTATTCTACCGACATATGTGTTTTGTGTTGTTCAGGTTCTAAGAAGAATGCTGTTCTGCAATACAAGTTTAAGAAATCTGAATATCCGAATTGCTCTTGTGCACCTAATCTCTAGGTTCTAGCGAGAATGTAGGAGAACGTTATATCCTTGGACGCTACGAGATGTTTAACAGCATATAAGCGCTCAATAGAAAGGGAAAGAAGTTCTTTATTTTGTTATCTGTAAGTAATTCACATCCATGCACTTAAAAGTTATATGTAAATATGTTTGCAAAATCTTTCTTTAATCAGCTCTTCATAACAGAACTTCTTCCGGCAAGGAAAAAAGTCTTATGAATGGTGCTGGGTTTGTTCCAGTTTCTGAGTACCTTCTACGCGGAAACCTTGATGTCACACATTCTTTCTGGAAAGGCTGTTTCAAGAGCTTTACGAGCACGATTCTTCGTACATTCAGCCTTGATGAGTAAAATTATCGTTGCTGTGCTCTCAACAGATTCTGAACAATTGACTTCTCAGCTATCGGACTCAGCAGAGGGAGAGATTACTTTCGGGATAGAAGAGGAATTTGCCTCTGGAGAATGAAGCTGAACTTCTAGATATTAAAGGAACTCTTGAGAGCTGTACCACTAATGTGTTTCTAGATAATTTACCTGATGTGGTGCAAGGTCATTTGCCTTAGAAACTAGAAACGTCTGATGTGGATGAAGTAAACGATTTGTATAATAAACTCCAAGTGCATGGGATCACTATTGGCGACTTTGGCAAATCTCCAGCCGTCGTGAAGTTGCAGAGAGTGCTTGATACTCTGATGAATGAACTCAGGAGCAAATCAAGAACTGAAAAGTTATGGCTAGCCTCCATTGAATACATCGACACGCTTCCTTTCTGAAAGATACCGTGTGTGTGTGTGTCACTTTTCATGAATTTCTAATGTACTTCGAAGGTAGCTAAATTTCCGTAACTGCTTGATTTCGGCATCCCCAGTATATAGCTCACCCTTTGAACTCTCTTTTGCCGACTACCATGAATCTGCCCTCTTACAGCTGATTTATATTCCTTTGTTTTCCTCTACACCCTTGCTTAGATCTTTCAGCTATGCAATGAGTGCACAACTGTACCTACAACGTCTGCATCAAATTTTTCAGAATCCGGGTTTCATTCTATGCGATGTAGTGACCTTTACTGGGCCGGTCTGACAACTTACCTCTTTATTGAACAAGTGATGATGGGAGCCATAAAGAGCAGAGCAGAGCTGGGCTGGGCTAACTAGGGGACGAGAGGATACGGAATGAGTTATTCCTATGCATTTGTTTGCTTCATTCTCTAATCATAACTTGCTTGTAGCACACAAGATTGTCAAGTCTTCTTCGAATAGGTTTGTTTGTTTGTTTTGTTTTACGGCATATCAACGTCAATGGGTCATTTAATGCCGACAACTTTTTTTTTCCTGGTAATATTTTTGTTTTGTCAAAAATCTATTTCTGTTAATATTTTTTCCTCAAAAATGTATAGCTGGTAATATTTTTCAGAAACGTATAGCTGCTAATAGATTTTTTTCAAAAACGTATAGCTGCTAATAGATTTTTTTCAAAAACGTATAGCTGCTAATAGATTTTTTTCAAAAACGTATAGCTGCTAATAGATTTTTTTCAAAAACGTATAGCTGCTAATAGATTTTTTTCAAAAACGTATAGCTGCTAATAGATTTTTTTCAAAAACGTATAGCTGCTAATAGATTTTTTTTCAAAAACGTATAGCTGCTAATAGATTTTTTTCAAAAACGTATAGCTGGTAATACCTTTTCTTCTTCAAAACTTCATTTCTAGTAATACTTTTTTTACAAAGTATTTCTGGTATTAAAACCTATTTTTACACTTTTATAATGCTTTTTACCTTAGTTTCGGGGTTAACTATTTGCCCATAGCTGGGACCCTAACAGGTGCTACCACCCCGGATCAGGGCGAACCTAGGAACACCAGCAATTAAGTGGTGGTTTCACGCTCCTCAAAGCTCACTGATCAGAGGCTTTGCTGTTGGACGTAGTTTATCGTCTTACCCTGGATGCGGATGTAGTCTATCGTCTTACCCTGGACGCCGATGTAGTTTATCGTCTTATCCTGGACGCCGATGTAGTCTATCGTCTTATCCTGGACGCCGATGTAGTCTATCGTCTTATCCTGGACGCCGATGTAGTCTATCGTCTTATCCTGGACGCCGATGTAGTCTATCGTCATACCCAGGACGGTCTTCGAATAGTTCATTTGTTTTGCTGACTCGTCTGCCAAAAAGGAATAGGCCAAAGTGAAGATAAAATTATGCCGCCAATTTGTCTCTATTAACACCGTTTATAAACTGGCAACGTTTATGTTCTCAGCATCAGTGGTTCCCGAGATAAAACTTCCTTACGTTGTTGTCTGGTCTGCAAAATATACAGGTATCACGTGGCCATCTTGAAAGCTCCACAAAGTGAGAGTAAGGTCTGAGAGCAACATACGGGTTGATCGGAAGTATTCTAAAATATTTGTCCAACTGTCATCTCTCTCTTTCTGCATCTCTCTGCAGACTATTTTATTTGTCAAATTCTTTTTTATAAACCAATTATTGGTCGATAAATTGCGGCTGTTTGGTCAGCATTTCATTCACTAAGAGACAAATAGTATTGGTAGTTCTTTGTTTTGTGCTATTTTTTTGTTATCTTATCTACTATTTTACTACTGGATACAAGGCAACTGACATATGCCAACTGATAATGGTGAAATACGGCTACGTTTTACTTAAGGTTCACGATTTCGGATCTGGTTTGCAAATTATCGTCCATAACTAAATTTCCCCAGGTGGTCTGAATGAGAACTTTCCGGTTATTAAAAGAGAAGACCATAACCTTCCTAAAAATACCATATTTAGCATGATAACATTTTTTCCCCGGAGATCATTGATATCGACCAGACTAATAGCAGTCCAGCACTTTGCTTCTAAGAAATTTTATCAATGTTTAACGCCCATGCCTGCAAAAACAATCAAAAGGAAAGAAAATTTAAAAAAAAATGGTGCGTCAAAATGACTTTTATTCCCTTGACACCGCTATTACAGTATACACATTTGACTCCCTCTGCAATGTTTACAAGATTATAAAAATATGTGAACAAAGTACAATGCGATCTTTATTATTTCAGTCAGTTATGGGCCATACGTGATACACGCTTAGGCGATACATGACTGACGAGGAAGATTTTTCCCGCAGTGGGTTGCCATTTCTTTCTGCGTTAGATTAGGTCTGTTCTGCTATTTACCCATAGCTGGGGGAGAAGAGGAGGATTCATGCCTTTCCCAAGGGTATTAGCAAGTAAGTGAATGTAATGGATTCGACTGGAAAGGCAGTCAGTCAGTTATGTGCCATGCGTGATACACGCTTAGGCGATCATGTATCTTTCGATGAGCTATGGCTGCCAATTTTCAAGAAAATATATAAATCCACTTTCTTGTGTTTGTGTTTTATTAAAATTAAAATCATCGCTTTTAAAACGAAACATTGCCGAGGGAGTCAAAAGTATCTACAGTAATGGCGGTGTTAAGCGAATAACCGTATTTTGCGAGCACGAAGGTTAAACATTGCGATTTTTTTTCTTGTCTCTTAATACTTTGCTTAGTTTCTGGAAGATACCTTTTCTCTATTTCTATGTGTCTTCACGTGTGTGTGTGTGTGTGTGTGTGTGAGAGAGACACTTTTCATGATTTTCTAATGTACTACGAAGACGGTTAAATTTCTGTAACTGCTTGATTTTGACATCCCCAGTATATAGCTCACCCTTTGAACTCTTGCCGACAACCATGAATCTGTCTTCTTACAGTTAATTTATATTCTTTTTTTCTTTGTTTTCCTCTACACCCTTGCTTAGATATTTCAGCTTTCTTTCAGAGTGTTATAAACACAGCATCACACGTCTATTTCATGGTTATGTTCGCTAACAATAGCCTCTGGTAGGCTGTGCGCTTCTCTTAGGATCATTTCGCTATATAGGTTTAAATCCGATGAGGAAACACGTCCTTGCCGTAATCCACTTTTGATTTTTGTGCATTCACTGAACTCCCCTCTCGCCTCTATCCGCATACAATTACTCTACACAGCGTGTAAGCTGATAGAGTAAAGGTTCCGGGCATGCACAAAACTCTAAAGTGGATTAAACCAAGGATGCGGGGAAAAACAAGAAAGTCAAATTGAAGAATCAAAAAATCCAACCGATAATACGGGAGATAATCCTAGTGTGGAGATTATCGACAGAAGATATCCCAACAGGTTACCAAAAAATTCCTGAATCCTTAAACGATTACCATGTTAATAATTTGGACGATGAGGTAAATCTGACCATAGACTATTCCAGCTCGGTAAAATACATAACCAACACTTGCCTATATTTCTGAGATTAGGTATTGTAATTATTTACATAATTCGGACTGTTAAACTTGTAGACCAACTGTTGTAACCTAGGGAAGGTTACCGAAGAGAATAATCACACAAAGGTTGGTAATGAACGATAATACTTAAGATACGAACAACGCATATAAGATTCGCCAGCGGCGCGTAGAAGTAATCAACTACTAGAAGTGAGTCAAGTGAATTCCACAATGAATCTCCAACTGAAGGATATCTACCAACCGCCCCACGCGGTCAGATGTGGCACAAGATCGAATTTAATGTGGGGGTATTCGAGCCCGTATGCTCGGCCAAAAATTCCCCGTAGCTGTTTCCCCGAGACGAGAGACTGCCCTTCGACATAGCCTCGTTTGGGATAGATTGTTCTAATTCCGCGTGTCATGCCTCTTCCAGAATTCTCTGTAGAGAAACATGGTCCAGTGGATAAAAGCATTGGTTGAAGTAATCTAATGACTTGACCCAAAGAGTTTTCAGTTCAATACCTGGTTACAGCAGAGGTGAACAATAACTTAGAGAGTTGAATTAAAGGGAGATAACTGATATTCAGATATCCGGAACTAAAACAATCTACCCAGGCAGACTTAATAAAGGGTTGGTTCGAAATTTCAATCACCAGAAGAAGGCCGGAGCGTACAACGGCAGAAACGTCGTGAATATGGCAACAAAGACGAGGACAACAGTCCAAACAATGTAAATATTGTAAATACCCAGCACTTACATTGAAACTATTAATTCAAATGACTCTACAAAATGGCTACAAAGAGTTAAATTCTCTGAAAATGAATGACGCATATGAATATAATTATAATCCTAAGCAGTAAAACTCTCGTTGGAAGTGAAGTCGGTCGGTTTTCACGTTTAAAACTAATAAGATTGGTAATGAATAGTACAAACCTAAATTTATTGCAAAAGGTTACTCGTAAGAAACTGGAAGATATTATAATGAAACTTTCTCAACACGTTTATCGTCTGTAAGGACTTTAAGGCAATTACCCATTCAACATTATTTATTTATCCAACCAAATGGATGTTAAAATCGCGTACTTAAATGCGCCAATTGACTGCGAAGTCTATATGTCCAGCAGACAGAGGGTTATTTTATTGCCAGCAAAAACAATGACAAACTTGTATGGCGACTAAAAATGCCATTATACAGACTTTGAATTGAAACCAACACGATTTTTGTGCTTAACGGATTATCGAATATCTTTATCGTGTAAATCAAGCTATTCTAGTATTTCAAGTATCTCTTAGTGTCGTATTGACACTACTAATAAATGGAAATGAAAAATAAGGAGAAAAATAGAGATCGTCATGAATATTTCACTGTTTATTTAAGATAGGAATGTTCAAAAATGTTCATCTAAGACACGTGAACAATTTGGTAATGGTAATATTAGCCGTTTCCTTACAAGGAAACATTCGGCATTCATTGACCGAGCAGCCAGTTCCACTCAAATTACGATTTTCTTCACTCATTGATCATCGTGATGAGATGAAAATGTAGTATCTGTTCTCATCATCTCTAATTATAATGGTAATATTAGCCGTTTCCTTATAAGAAAACATTTGGCATTCATTGACCGAGCAACCAGTTCCACCCAGATTACGATTTTCTTCACTCATTGATCATCGTGATGAGATGAAAGTGTAGTATCTGTTCTCATCATCTCTAATTATAATGGTAATATTAGCCGTTTCCTTATGAGGAAACATTCGGCATTCATTGACTGAGCGGACAATGCTGCTCAAGCCAGTCTTTCCTCCATTCTTTGAATATCGGCCTAGGATCAATGTGTAGTATCTATTCTCTTCATCTCAAATGGTAATGGTACTATTAGCCATTTCCTTACAAGGAAACATTCGGCATTCATTGACCGAGCAGACGATGCCACTCGGGCCAAGCTTTTCTCCATTCCCTAAATATCGGTCTGGGATCAGTGTAGTATCTGTTCTCATCTCTAATGGTAATGTTACTATTAGCCATTTCCTTATAAGGAAACATTCGGCATTCATGGACTGACCAGACAATGCTGCTCGAGCCAGGCTTTTCTTCATTCACTGAATATCGGCCTGGGATCAAAGTGTAGTATCTGTTCTCCTCATCCCTAATGGTAATATTAGCCGTTTCCTTATAATGAAACATTCGGTATTTAATGACCGAGCAGCCAGTATTACTTACCTTCTACTCACCCACCTCCACGTAGGTCTTGAAGCCTGTCAGTCCAGAAGCATCCCCCCACATATCGAGGTCTTCTGTTAGTATAGTGATTTTACAAAGCGTAGCTTAGTTGTGGCACAAGGTCGAAAGTATGGGGCACCCAGTAAGTCTTCTCCTAGTATAAGTAGCGAGATTGAATCCATCGTCGGTGTGCTAGGCCTGTTGCGTAGCTTGTAGCACCAGTGGTCACCTGTGTACTGACCAGGCTCGACGTTGCTTAACTTTGGTGATCGAACAAGAACCGGTGTATCAACGTGATATGGCCATAACCAGGCAGTGATACTGTCAGTTGAAATTTATAAAATCTTTCTATTAAAATATTTTTTTTTAGGAAAATAGGTTTCTCAAGTCCAGTATCTATTATCGATCTTTCCGATATTGTTGGGGGTTTCCTTCCTAACCTTTTGTTTAAAGTAGCGTGGAATATCAATACCTTGTTTCCGTCATTATTCTATCTTCGAGTTACATGTGGTATCCATTTTAATTGTTGCTGCCGTTGAAAGGCCTCAAATGATTTGGTTTCCATTCACTTTTATCACTGTGACTTCATCTACCGTACAAAAAGTTTATCCTGCCACTGAAGGTGACTGATCCCTGAACAAAAGTGCGTTTGAATTTTACAGTTGTGTTGTCATATGTCTATGGCAACAGAAAACAAGTTTGAATTAAATTAACTATAAAGATACTGCATCTGTCTATATTTCAATTACAATATGAGCACTGGTAAAAAATGATTGCTGAGACAGGTTTATAATACCCAGAAATTCATACACAGATGTCCTCAAGTAAGTGGATAAAGGCGTTGGTTAGATCCAGTGACAGGACCCAAAGAGTAGGAGTTCAATACCTGGTTAAGGCAGTGCAGAACTTAGAGAGAAGAATTCACAGGAGATAACTGATAACCGACATCCATTAAACATGGCACGTGGAACTTGAACAGTCTACCCCAGTGAGCGAAATAAAGGGTTCAATTCGACATCCCAACCACCCGAAGAAGGCCGGAGCGTACAACGGCCGAATAATGTAAATAAATATACTGCAATTGAGAGGCCTTGACAAAGAATGCAGTGGAAAGGGAAGTAATTGTAATGACAAAAGTACACAGGTGTAGGCGTTAAGAAAGCTTTATTTAACTGAGAATACAAGGTTCGAGTATAGTGTCCTTTTATAGTCCCAGTAAACAGAAATAGCTCTCCCAAAGAGGAGAGTAACAAAACAAGGTTTAAACCATTCATAACAGTAATATTAATTATTCAGAGTGCTAAAGGTTAATTGGTGTAGTTGGTTTATGATTCTGTATCACTTGTCCACGAGTTTCTAAGAATGATAGTCCTCTCTAGAACCTATATGCATCGTCTGTTCGACGATAATTGATCTGAGAATGCGATTGGATACGGCTAATCCTAGCACAGCTTATTCTACGTTCAATTTCCTTTGCCCCTACACTAAAATGAATATAACTGAGCCATATACCGATGTATTTGATGAAGTGTTTAGTATTTACTAATTTCAGATCCTGGATTTTTATGGTGGATTCTGGATAGGTAGCATACAATAAAAATCTCAATTTTTTTCTTCAATAAATTTCCAACGAACAAATACCATGAAATATTTTTAGGAAGAACCCCCCCCCCCCATAAAATTGCTTTTTCAAAGCATGCAAATATTATTCTCCGGATATTATTAATAAAGTAGTCTTACAATCTCCCGCAAGAAAGAAAGAAATTTTGAATTTGGTGCTTATATAGTCACGTGATCTTTTACAATGATAGTAATTTTTTTTCTTTTTTTTTTTTATCCATTATGTGTCCTCGCTTTATTCAGTGCTTGATTAATTTTATTTTTCGATTAATTATTCTAAATTTCAGTAGTTACCGTTTTAGGACTATAAAAAGGAGTTCTCACCGTCAGACCCGCAAAATGAACTCCTGCCAGTTTACCTGGAGCAATTACTTCTGTTCCTTCGCCGACATTTTCGTTTGATCTTGTTTATTACCTTGGAATTCCCAAAAGAAGATTTCATAATAAAGCTTCTCGTGTCATCTGTACTTCCTTCTTTGTAAAAAATGGACAAATTTGATTGGACTACGAATTTGTAACTTTGATGGCACAAATAGAATCATTTAAGATGGTTACCTTTTTTCTTTTTTTTTTTTCGCCTGCTTGGTTTCTTTTTCATCTCTTAATTCATTTATCTTGGATAGTTTTCTTGGTGTTTTTTTTTTTATTCTTCCCTTCTTTTTTTTTCGTCCACTTTACTGTTCCTTCCTTCTCATTTATTTTTTTCTTTCTTTATTCCGTTTGTTGGGGGTTTTTTTTACGTTTTTTTTCTTTTTATGCTTCACACTTACTTCCCTCGTTCCTTGTTTTTGTTCATTCTTTTTTTTCGCTCGCAATATTCGACCATCCTTCACATTATTCTTTCTTTCTAGCCTTTTTTTTTGTAGTGTAGTTTTTTTGTCGCTCTCTCCATCGCTATACCATCCTGACATTTTATTTTTTTCGCCTGCTCTACTTTTCATTCACCCCATTTATTCTTTCCTTCCTTATTTCATTCTTTGCCTTTTTTGCTTCCTCCTCCATCCAACCTTCCTCCTTCACTACTTTCTTTCATTTTGTTGTTTTTTTTACTATGTTTCTATATTCTTTCTTCACTTTATTTATTCGCTCTCTTTCTCTCTCATTCTGTATTTTCATTTTCTTTTTTTCTTCTTTTTTTTGTCTTTCTTTTTATTTTGCCTTCCGTATTTAATTCCTTCATTTTTCTGTCTGTCTGTGTATTTGTTTCTTTCTGTCTGTCTGTGTATTTGTTTCTTTCTTTCTCTGTCTGTATTTCTTTCTTTATTTCTCTCTGTCTGTATTTCTTTCTGTGTCTGTATTTCTTTCTGTGTCTGTCTCTGTATCTCTGTATTTCTTTCTTTCTGTATCTCTGTATTTCTTTCTTTCTTTCTTTCTGTATCTCTGTATTTCTTTCTTTCTTTCTTTCTGTATCTCTGTATTTCTTTCTTTCTTTCTGTATCTCTGTATTTCTTTCTTTCTGTATCTCTGTATTTCTTTCTTTCTGTATCTCTGTATCTCTGTATTTCTTTCTTTCTTTCTGTATCTCTGTATTTCTTTCTTTCTTTCTTTCTGTATCTCTGTATTTCTTTCTTTCTTTCTTTCTGTATCTGTATTTCTTTCTTTCTTTCTTTCTGTATCTGTATTTCTTTCTTTCTTTCTGTATCTCTGTATTTCTTTCTTTCTTTCTGTATCTCTGTATTTCTTTCTTTCTTTCTTTCTGTATCTCTGTATTTCTTTCTTTCTTTCTTTCTGTATCTCTGTATTTCTTTCTTTCTTTCTTTCTGTATCTGTATTTCTTTCTTTCTTTCTGTATCTCTGTATTTCTTTCTTTCTTTCTTTCTGTATCTCTGTATTTCTTTCTTTCTTTCTGTATCTCTGTATTTCTTTCTTTCTTTCTGTATCTCTGTATTTCTTTCTTTCTTTCTTTCTTTCTTTCTGTATCTCTGTATTTCTTTCTTTCTGTATCTGTATTTCTTTCTTTCTTTCTTTCTTTCTGTATCTCTGTATTTCTTTCTTTCTTTCTTTCTGTATCTGTATTTCTTTCTTTCTTTCTTTCTTTCTGTATCTCTGTATTTCTTTCTTTCTGTATCTGTATTTCTTTCTTTCTGTATCTGTATTTCTTTCTTTCTTTCTTTCTGTATCTCTGTATTTCTTTCTTTCTGTATCTCTGTATCTCTGTATTTCTTTCTTTCTGTATCTCTGTATCTCTGTATTTCTTTCTTTCTGTATCTCTGTATTTATTTCTTTCTTTCTTTCTGTATCTCTGTATTTCTTTCTTTCTTTCTGTATCTCTGTATTTCTTTCTTTCTTTCTGTATCTCTGTATTTCTTTCTTTCTTTCTGTATCTCTGTATTTCTTTCTTTCTTTCTGTATCTCTGTATTTCTTTCTTTCTTTCTGTATCTCTGTATTTCTTTCTTTCTTTCTGTATCTCTGTATTTCTTTCTTTCTTTCTGTATCTCTGTATTTCTTTCTTTCTTTCTGTATCTCTGTATTTCTTTCTTTCTTTCTTTCTTTTTGTATCTCTGTATTTCTTTCTTTCTTTCTTTCTTTTTGTATCTCTGTATTTCTTTCTTTCTTTCTTTCTTTCTTTCTTTCTGTATCTCTGTATTTCTTTCTTTCTGTATCTCTGTATCTCTGTCTTTCTTTCTTTCTGTATCTCTGTATTTCTTTCTTTCTTTCTTTCTGTATCTCTGTATTTCTTTCTTTCTTTCTTTCTGTATCTCTGTATTTCTTTCTTTCTTTCTTTCTGTATCTCTGTATTTCTTTCTTTCTTTCTTTCTGTATCTCTGTATTTCTTTCTTTCTTTCTTTCTGTATCTCTGTATTTCTTTCTTTCTTTCTGTATCTCTGTATTTCTTTCTTTCTTTCTGTATCTCTGTATTTCTTTCTTTCTTTCTTTCTCTATCTCTGTATTTCTTTCTTTCTCTATCTCTGTATTTCTTTCTTTCTCTATCTCTGTATTTCTTTCTTTCTCTATCTCTGTATTTCTTTCTTTCTTTCTTTCTGTATCTCTGTATTTCTTTCTTTCTTTCTTTCTGTATCTCTGTATTTCTTTCTTTCTTTCTTTCTGTATCTCTGTATTTCTTTCTTTCTTTCTTTCTGTATCTCTGTATTTCTTTCTTTCTTTCTTTCTGTATCTCTGTATTTTTTTCTTTCTGTATCTCTGTATTTCTTTCTTTCTGTATCTCTGTATTTCTTTCTTTCTTTCTTTCTTTCTGTATCTCTGTATTTATTTCTTTCTTTCTTTCTGTATCTCTTTCTTTCTTTCTGTATCTCTGTATTTATTTCTTTCTTTCTTTCTGTATCTCTGTATTTATTTCTTTCTTTCTTTCTGTATCTCTGTATTTATTTCTTTCTTTCTTTCTGTATCTCTGTATTTCTTTCTTTCTTTCTTTCTGTATCTCTGTATTTCTTTCTTTCTGTATCTCTGTATCTCTGTATTTCTTTCTTTCTGTATCTCTGTATCTCTGTATTTCTTTCTTTCTGTATCTCTGTATTTCTTTCTTTCTTTCTGTATCTCTGTATTTCTTTCTTTCTTTCTGTATCTCTGTATTTCTTTCTTTCTTTCTGTATCTCTGTATTTCTTTCTTTCTTTCTGTATCTCTGTATTTCTTTCTTTCTTTCTGTATCTCTGTATTTCTTTCTTTCTTTCTGTATCTCTGTATTTCTTTCTTTCTTTCTGTATCTCTGTATTTCTTTCTTTCTTTCTGTATCTCTGTATTTCTTTCTTTCTTTCTGTATCTCTGTATTTCTTTCTTTCTTTCTGTATCTCTGTATTTCTTTCTTTCTTTCTGTATCTCTGTATTTCTTTCTTTCTTTCTGTATCTCTGTATTTCTTTCTTTCTTTCTGTATCTCTGTATTTCTTTCTTTCTTTCTGTATCTCTGTATTTCTTTCTTTCTGTATCTCTGTATTTCTTTCTTTCTGTATCTCTGTATTTCTTTCTTTCTTTCTTTCTTTTTGTATCTCTGTATTTCTTTCTTTCTTTCTTTTTGTATCTCTGTATTTCTTTCTTTCTTTCTTTCTTTCTTTCTGTATCTCTGTATTTCTTTCTTTCTTTCTTTCTTTCTGTATCTCTGTATTTCTTTCTTTCTTTCTGTATCTCTGTATTTCTTTCTTTCTGTATCTCTGTATTTCTTTCTTTCTTTCTTTTTGTATCTCTGTATTTCTTTCTTTTTGTATCTCTGTATTTCTTTCTTTCTTTCTTTCTTTCTGTATCTCTGTATTTCTTTCTTTCTTTCTTTCTTTCTGTATCTCTGTATTTCTTTCTTTCTTTCTTTCTTTCTTTCTGTATCTCTGTATTTCTTTCTTTCTGTATCTCTGTATTTCTTTCTTTCTGTATCTCTGTATTTCTTTCTTTCTGTCTCTGTATTTCTTTATCTCCTTCACTCATTGCTTCATTCTATGATTCTTAATTCTCTCCTATATTTTTCTTTTTTTCTTTATTCCTTTCTTCTTCATCTTCTGTAGTTTCAATTTTTCTTATATTCGTTTCATTGGTTTTTTTTTTGCTTTAAGATCTTTCATTTTGCCTGGAATATTTGTTTTCGTTTGTTTTAGTGATTTCTGCGATATTTATAGCAAAACATAGGAAGTCTAAGCTTTACCAATCCTTTAAGTGAGGAGGTACTTCCTATTTTGCAGATCAGCATCAGAACGAAATCCTAGCTTTTTACCTATTTTCCAATACCGGTAGGAAATCGACTATCATTTCCGTTACGTAATAAGCTCCCCCCACCATTCGTTAATGTCTCCTTTTAAGTTACGATACAGAACAATATTTTTTCTTTTTATATTTCATCCATTTTTCCGGTGTTCGTTCTTGTATTCATTCTTTCTATTCTTCCACTTCATTAAGAATTTAACATATTTTTCTTACATTTCATGATCTTCATTTCTCTTCTTCAAATTCCTGCAGTTCTTCGTTCCTACATGTTTGCACACAGTTTTCCTTTCTCTCAATCCTTGTTGTTGTCTGCAGAGGCAGAATAATCATTAAGCTGAAAATGCTTAGGAAACAACACGAAAACAAGGACGATAGCAAAAGTGGTTTAATTTATTGTACGTTTATTTATTTGAGGATATTTTAGTATTTTTGCATATTTTTATTTTTTAAATTATGCCCCGAGCCTATAAATATTTAGAATTAAGCTGTTAGGATCTGCGAGGAAAATGAAATAAAAAAAATCAATAAATAAAATAATAATCAATAAAAAAAAAAAGAAATACATTTTCATATGATGCGAGTAATAAAGGGACCGGAAATATTACCCCACTTCGTTTCGCTAAACGCCCGTTAGGTGGCGCTGTTTAAGTCTATAAAAAGATAAACATTTCCATCCGCTTCCATTTTCTCCTCTTTAATGCAAGATGGAGCAGTCGTGAATAAAGAAGTACCTGCTGGGGAACGTTGCTTGATTGACGAATGAAATCTTTCCCCGTTACAACGCTTAGATTTTGCACGTGTTTTGCCTAAACTTCACTGGTGAAGTAAGCAAAACTTTACTTTGGTTATTCCAACTCAGCGCAAGGCTGACTTGAGCTCGACCATTATCACCAGGTTTATCATTATTTACTCTAACTTCTCGATCAGAAAACGGAAACGGACATAGCTAAGTCACATTGAGAACTTTGTTTCCCTATAGTTATATATATATATATATATATATATAAATAATAAATGGTCCTTAGAAGAAACCCATGTTTGTTTCCTTCTACATTGTCTATAAGTGAGTACGAACACACCTACAACAAAAAAAGATCACGTCCAATCTAACTAAGCATAAACGATCACGTCCAATCTAAGCATAAACGATCACGTCCAATCTAAGCATAAAAGATTACGGCCAATCTGACCAAACGTAAAAGATTACGGCCAATCTGATCAGCCGTAAAAGATTACGGCCAATCTAACCAAACGTACAAGATTACGGCCAATCTAACCAAACGTACAAGATTACGGCCAGTCTAACCAAACGTACAAGATTACGGCCAGTCTAACCAAACGTAGAACATTATAGTAAAAAACAATCAAAACGGACAACATTACGGCCAATCTGACCAAACTGAAAACATTACGGCCAATCTGACCAAACGGACAACATTACGGCCAATCTGATCAAACGGACAACATTACGGCCAATCTAATCAGACAATATTACGCCAATCTAATCAAACGTAGATCATTACAGCCAAAATAGATCAAACGGAGAATATTACGGCCAATCTGACCAAATAAAGAACTTTACGGCCAATCTAATCAAAACGTACACGATTACGGCCAATCTAATCAAACATACACTATTACGGCTATTACGACCAATCTAATCAAACGGTCAATCTGATCAAACGCAGCAGATTACGACTGATCTAATCAAGCGCAAAAAAAATTACCGCAATCTCACGAAACGTAGAATATAAGGCTTATCTAAAAAATAAAAAAAAATAAAAACGTAGATTATGGCCAATCTAATCAAATGTAGAAAATTACGGGCCATCTAATCAAACGTAGATTACTGCCTGACCAAATCTGAACAAACGTAGAATATTACGGCGAAATGTATCCAACGTAGAATATTACGGCGAAACAAAGCCAACGGCAATATTACGGTGAAACTAATCCGGTGGGGAAAATTACGGCGAAACAAATCCAACGTAGAAGGTTACCTCCAATCTAATCCAACGTAGAAGATTACGGTCAATCTAATCAAACTTACGGCAAATTTCACGAATCTATGGAAGCTTACGAAAGAGTGAACCTTACTCCGAATCTGACCAAACGTAGAAGCTAACGGACAATCTGTCCAAACGTAAAAGATACCGGAAAACCTAATCAAACGTACACGATTATGGCCAATTTGATCAAACCTAGAAGATTACGGCCAATTTGATCAACCGTACAACATTACCGCCAATCTTATCAACCGTACAACATTACCGCCAATCTTATCAACCGTACAACATTACCGCCAATCTTATCAACCGTACAACATTACCGCCAATCTTATCAACCGTACAACATTACCGCCAATCTTATCAACCGTACAACATTACCGCCAATCTTATCAACCGTACAACATTACCGCCAATCTTATCAACCGTACAACATTACCGCCAATCTTATCAAACGTACAACATTACCGCCAATCTTATCAAACGTTGAAGTTTACGGCCAATCTAATCAAACGTAGAAGATAACGGCGAATCTAATTAAACGTAGAACATTACGGGCAATCTAATCAATCGTTTACGGCAAAACTAATCCAACAGGGAAGATTACGGAAAAACTAATCCAACGTAGGAGATTACCGCGAAGCTAATCCAACGTAGGAGATTACACCCAATATCACGAACCATGGAAGCTTACGAAAGAGTGAACCTAAAGCTCACCTAACATAGATTATGGCAAATCTGACCAAATGTAGAAGATTACGGCCAATCTAATCAACGTAGAAGACTGCACCCAGTATCACGAACCATGGAACCTTACGCCCAGTCTCACCTAACATAGATTATGTCCAATCTGAACAAAAACGTAGAATATTACGGCGAAACTAATCCAACGTTGAGTATCACAAATCATGGAGGCATACGAATGAGTGAACCTTACGCTCTCCTAGTCAAAACGGAAAATTATGTCCAATCTGTCCAAAGGTAGAAGAATACGGCCAATTTAATCAAATGTTGAAAATTACGGCCAATATAATAAAACGTAGAAAAATACGGCCAATCTGACCAAACGTAGAACATTACGGCGAAACTAGTCCAATGAAGAAGATCACGCCCAATATCACAAACCATGGAAGGCTACGAAAGAGTAAACCTTACGCCTAGTCTCACCTAACATAGTTTATGTCCAGAACGTAGAAGATTATGTCCAATCTCTCCAAACGTGGAAGATTACGGCCAATCTCTCCAAACGTGGAAGATTACGGCCAATCTCTCCAAACGTGGAAGATTACGGCCAATCTCTCCAAACGTGGAAGATTACGGCCAATCTCTCCAAACGTGGAAGATTACGGCCAATCTCTCCAAACGTGGAAGATTACGGCCAATCTCTCCAAACGTGGAAGATTACGGCCAATCTCTCCAAACGTGGAAGATTACGGCCAATCTCTCCAAACGTGGAAGATTACGGCCAATCTCTCCAAACGTGGAAGATTACGGCCAATCTCTCCAAACGTGGAAGATTACGGCCAATCTCTCCAAACGTGGAAGATTACGGCCAATCTCTCCAAACGTGGAAGATTACGGCCAATCTCTCCAAACGTGGAAGATTACGGCCAATCTCTCCAAACGTGGAAGATTACGGCCAATCTCTCCAAACGTGGAAGATTACGGCCAATCTCTCCAAACGTGGAAGATTACGGCCAATCTCTCCAAACGTGGAAGATTACGGCCAATCTCTCCAAACGTGGAAGATTACGGCCAATCTCTCCAAACGTGGAAGATTACGGCCAATCTCTCCAAACGTGGAAGATTACGGCCAATCTCTCCAAACGTGGAAGATTACGGCCAATCTCTCCAAACGTGGAAGATTACGGCCAATCTCTCCAAACGTGGAAGATTACGGCCAATCTCTCCAAACGTGGAAGATTACGGCCAATCTCTCCAAACGTGGAAGATTACGGCCAATCTCTCCAAACGTGGAAGATTACGGCCAATCTCTCCAAACGTGGAAGATTACGGCCAATCTCTCCAAACGTGGAAGATTACGGCCAATCTCTCCAAACGTGGAAGATTACGGCCAATCTCTCCAAACGTGGAAGATTACGGCCAATCTCTCCAAACGTGGAAGATTACGGCCAATCTCTCCAAACGTGGAAGATTACGGCCAATCTCTCCAAACGTGGAAGATTATGGCCAATCTCTCCAAACGTGGAAGATTATGGCCAATCTCTCCAAACGTGGAAGATTATGGCCAATCTGTCCAAACGTAGAAAATTGTGGCCAATCTTATCAAACGTAGAATATTACGAATGATTGGACCTTACGCCCAATCTCACCTAACATAGATTATCTCGAATCTAATCAAACGTACAAGATTACGACCAATCTAATCAAACGTACAAGATTACGGCCAATCTAATCAAACGTACAAGATTACGGCCAATCTAATCAAACGTACAAGATTACGGCCAATCTAATCAAACGTACAAGATTACGGCCAATCTAATCAAACGTACAAGATTACGGCCAATCTAATCAAACGTACAAGATTACGGCCAATCTAATCACACGTAGAATATTACTAATGATCAGACCTTACATCCAATCTCACCTAACATAGATTATCTCCAAAGCAATCAAACGTAGAATATTACGGTGAAACTAACCAAACTTTGAAAAACTACGGCGAAACTAATCAAATGTAGAAGATTACGGAAAATCGGACTAAAAGTAGAAGATTACAGCCAATCTAATCAAACGTAGAATATTACGAATGATTGGACCTTACGCCCAATCTTACCTAACATAGATTATCTCTAAACTAATCAAACCTAGAAGATTACGGCCAAGCTAATCAAATGTAGAAGATTATGGCGAAACTAATCAAACGTACAAGATTAGGGCCAATCTAATCAAACGTACAAGATTATGGCCAATCTGACTAAACGTAGAATATTACTAATGATCAGACCTTACATCCAATCTCACCTAACATAGATTATCTCCTAAACAATCAAACGTAGAATATTACGGTGAAACTAATCAAACGTACAAGATTACGACCTATCTAATCAATCGTAGAAGTTTACGGCCAATCTGACAAAACATAGATTATGGACAATCTTATCAAACGTAGAATATTACGAATGATTAGGCCTTACAACCAATCTCACCTGACATAGATTATCTCCAAACACAATCAAATGTAGAATATTACGGTGAAACTAATCAAACGGGGAAAATTTACGGCGAAACTGATAACTGACATCCATTAAACATGGAACAGTCTAGCCCAGTGAGCGAAATAAAGGGTTCAGTTCGACATTTCAACCACCTGAAGAAGGCCGGAGCACACAACGGCCGAAACGTTGTAATAAATATGGCGACAAAGATGATAACAATAGTCCGAATAATGTAAATCGCATCATAATTTATGGCTGGAGTAACATCGAAAATCCGTAGTGAGAGGTGAGACAATAAAATCTGTTATGGCTGATCATGCATGGACAGAAAGATGTACTCCTCAGATCTTGTGGAATGAAGTAAAAATACTGAACAAGGAAGAGAGTTAGATGTCTGAAAGAATCAGCGCATATGATTGGCTATGAGGACTCTCTTAGTAGGCCTAGCATAGAAATAAATATAATATGGGAGCCGCTAATAAAGGTAGAAAGATAAATGACAAGTCTTCAACCGCACCAGCAGCGATGAAAACATGGGCAGCAGTAGAAGTTAAAACATGATAGCCAGTAGCAGTAGTTTCAACCTAATCAGCAGCTATGTTAGGTCAAGTTCACTACGAACCATGGCCTTGTGGATAAAAGTATTGGTTTGTGATTTTGGCGGCAGTGGTTCAATCCCTGGGCCGGGCAATAACTGAATATTACTAAATAAATGTGAGAACTAGTAGAAAAAAATAATGGTTTCAGTTCAGAATTCCTTGTAGGCCAGAAATGTATTGATAACAATAACAAAGATGAGGACAATAATCTGAATGTAAATAATGATAAGTCACAAAAATTCAGAGAGAAATATTGCATTACATCTAAATAAACATCGCTTACGTCCCATTTAACGAAATGTAGAAGGTTACGTCCCATTTAACGAAATGTAGAAGGTTACGTCCCATTTAACGAAATGTAGAAGGTTACGTCCCATTTAACGAAATGTAGAAGGTTACGTCCCATTTAACGAAATGTAGAAGGTTACGTCCCATTTAACGAAATGTAGATGGTTACGTCCCATTTAACGAAATGTAGAAGGTTACGTCCCATTTAATGAAGCTTACATCTAATTTAACGAACATCAAAATGGAAACAATTTAAAATTTTTATAAATTATTTTTTTCGAATGCTTTTTTAAAATATATTTCCCTTTAGGACTTAAATGGTCAAAGCTCTCTACAGGGTGTAATTGGCCGATATTTCTTTACAACTCCAGCGGTGACTGCAAATGCTTACTTACAAATGCTGCAAGAGTTTGCCATTGATAACATACCTCTATAAATCAGACGATCAGGGTATTTCCAACAGAATGGTACACCGCCTTATTTTACACGTACTGTTCGCGCTTGTCTTGATTAAAGTTTCCCAAATTTTTGGATAGGTCTCGGCGGACCGTTGGCAGGGCCACTACACTACCCTGATCTGACACCCTGGGACTTCTGGTTATGGGGTAGGATAGAGGATCGCGTTTATAGCAAAAAAGTTAGAGACATTGAAGAAATCAAGGACAGAATAAAATGCGTAATATCACATAGTCCCCGTGGAATGTGTGTCAAGGCACTTAATTGTTGCTGTTTTTTTCCGCATCAATCGTGCTGGTAAACTCTGAATAAATGATTCCTCTCATACTAGTATTAACATAATTTTGACTCACCCTGTATTATAAAAGAAGTCTAATACGACAATTTTCTATAGGTTTGATACGTCATAAATATAGTTTTCTTTGTGAATTACTTTTGTGTATAGCAATAAACTTTTTGTCTCTTACGTAGAGTCATTAAAATATCCACTTGAATCTCTTCTTTTATAGATATATACTGTCTTCTACGTACCATGTCCATTCAGAACGTTAGCGATCATGGTTCTCCACAATTTCCTGTCCCCGGCCGTTCTTAATAACTTTTGTTTTTTGCCATCTCTCCCATAATCTGCTCTGCCATCCATTCGCTAAAGCTCGCCCTGTAGGTTGTGCGTCGCTTTCCTCTGTCTCTCTTACGTTTAATCTGTCTTGTGAGTATCAAATTTTCCAAACCCTTCTTCCTCATTATGTGCCCCGGAAAACCTCTATTAAAACACTTCCCAAATATTTAAATTGTTATACTTGTTTGAGTTTGGTATCTTTACACTATTTACATTATTCGGACCCAAAGAGTGTGAGTTCAATACCTGGTTAAGGCGGTAGAGAACTTGGAGAGGGGAATTAACAAGAGAGAACGGATAACTGACATCCATTAGACATGGCACGTGGAACTAGCCCAGTGAGCGAAAATAAAGGGTTCAGTTCGACATTCCAACCACCTGAAGATGGCCGGAACGTACAACAGCCGAAACGCTGTAATAATAAATATGACGACAAAGATGAGGATAGTAGTCCGATTAATCTAAATAGTGTACATAATACTTCATCTCAGAAATATAGACAGATATTGGTATCTTTAATTTGCATGTTGGGCTGTTCCTTTTGCTAACAAACATGTATTTTTTCTTCTTGCAATTGATGCATAGTCCTTTCATCTTGCTTTCCTTCGCTGCCTTCTGTAGGAATTTTTGTAGCTTTTCTTTTTTGGTACCTGCTGTCAACACTGTATCATCCTCATATTTTATGTTGTGAAAATTGTGGCCACCAATACTGAATCCCGGTAGGACTTCTAATTCTCGAAGAATGGTCTCGCCTTCTAGGTCGAAAAGGTCTGGTGAGAAGACGTAATCTTCTCTTGCAACCCCTTTGATATTTTTGTATATCTGCTCAATTCATTTTCTCTCCGTATGCAGGCGGTTTGCTGCCAGTATCGGTTATGGATTATTCTAATACCCTTCCCACAGATGTCAAAGTTAACGAGCAATTCCAGCAGTTCTTTATGACGTGCGTAATGAAACGCTTTTGCATAACCTATAAAACATGGACTGTCTGTCCATAACTGTGAAAAGAGTCATTTAAATAGCCAACAATGTCCGGACACTCGAATATTTTTGTTTTACTTAATACAGCTTCTTATACCGACCCATTCTTCGGTTTTCATCAGGTGCTGTAAGCGAGAAAAATAATTTAACTATCTTCAATTCAATGTCATAGGCGATACACGTTTGGGCGATTATGTCTTTTCGATACATGACTGACGAGGCAGAAGATTTTCCTGCAGTATTTTGCAGTTTCTTTCTGAAGCCGTTGCCAACCAAGGCTATCGGACCCAGTCTGTTCTGATATTTAACCCATATTTGGTGGGAAGAGGAGATAGATTCATACCTTTCCTAACGGTATTTGCGTGTACGTGAATGTAACGAACCCGACTGGAATTCGAACTCGGCTTTCAGATTTCTAATTTGAGGCGATATTCATTACAACACAACGCACATACTCCTAACATCCCAGTCCTGGGTGACGATGAACTACATCCACTAGCGAGACCTGTGATCAAAGGTTGGAGATTTTGAGGAACGTGGAACCACCTCTTAATTGATGTTGTTCCCAGGTTCGCCCTGACCCAGGGTGGTAGTACCTGTTAGGGTCCCAGCTATGGGCAAATAGTGAACCCCCAAACAAAAACAAAACTCGATAAAAATATAAAAATACATATTCATATTAAAAATAACAGCAATACATATTTATAGTAAAATGACCAACAATACATATTTATAGTAAAATGACCAACAATACATATTTATAGTAAAATGACCAACAATACATATTTATAGTAAAATGACCAACAATACATATTTATAGTAAAATGACCAACAATACATTTTATCTGTAGTTGAAGGCATACAATTGCGTTCAAAATATATTTAGTTGAAGCCATAAAATTGTGTTCAAAATATTTAGATTTCGACATTAAATAACCCATAGAGGTGTTGATATGCCGCTAAACAAAATCAACCAACCAACAATACATATTTATAGTAAAATGACCAACAATACATTTTATCTGTAGTTGAAGGCATACAATTGCGTTCAAAATATATTTAGTTGAAGCCATAAAATTGTGTTCAAAATATTTAAATTTCGGCATTAAATAACCCATAGAGGTGTTGATATGCCGCTAAACAAAAATCAACCAACCAACAATACATATTTATAGTAAAATGACCAACAATACATTTTATCTGTAGTTGAAGGCATACAATTGCGTTCAAAATATATTTAGTTGAAGCCATAAAATTGTGTTCAAAATATTTAGATTTCAGCATTAAATAACCCATAGAGGTGTTGATATGCCGCCAAACAAAATCAACCAACCGACAATACATATTTATAGTAAAATGACCAACAATACATTTTATCTGTAGTTGAAGGCATACAATTGCGTTCAAAATATATTTAGTTGAAGCCTTAAAATTGTGTTCAAAATATTTAAATTTCGGCATTAAATAACCCATAAAGATGTCGTTAAAAAAAATCAAGGAACCAACCTAACACCACATCGCACATCCCCATTCTTAACTGTCTTTACTATTAAAAAATCGATTATTGTTTTCCACATAATTTATCAATAATTTTGCGTGTCTATCGTTAATTTTGTGTCACTCCAATAATATCCTAATGTTTGCATTGTGTAAAAGACACCTGTTTCTTTCAAACAGGCTATTTGACTGAAATGTTAAGCAACGAGTAGGAATTATGAAATGCATACAACCCATCATGCCATCGTCACATATAAACTAACACAGAGTCATGGCGGTCGTGGCTTACGAGGGGCAGCAGAAAGTTTCTCATCTTGACAAAAAGGACATTCCTAAAAATGTAAATAACTTTGTGCATAATGAGATTTCGAAAAGCGGGTCAAATCGGGAACTTTTCAGCGTTGTCCTGAAACACGGACTCCATTTGAATCGGAGAGAGGTCGGCAAGGTTTCGAGTTGCCTCACCGCTCTCTACTTACTGTATCTATACTCCACCGTAGTTTTCATTTGATTTTAATCTTTCTTTTTTTTCTGTATTAAACTATTTCTGTCGATTATGGCTCTCTACAGACTCTTTTTGCATTATTATTTGCAAATTGCTATGATTTCTCGGGGAAACACAGATGAATGGTTTCCCGTTGTTTTCTCCAGGGTTTGGAATTTAGAGCAGTCCTACCCCCCCACCAGGTTGTCTTCTATCAAAGCTAGAGAGCCATATCTACCCTGCTATTTACCCATAATTGAGGGAAGAGATGGATTATGACTTTCTCAAGTGTATTATTAATAGCAATGTGAGTATTAATAAATAATCTATTATTGAGATTTATTGTAAATTAATACAATTATGGCACAAGGCCGAAAAGGGGGAATGGGTTTAGGCTGGTCTTCAATATCTTATAACTAGCTAATCGGATTCACGACCCATTCACTCGTTTCAATTTCCTCATTCACCATAAAAACTCATCCGTCGTCAATCAATCCTCCATACACCAAAATACCACATCGTCTGGGGAGTGGGGGACTAAAAAAGAGGATCAATATTACGTAACAGTTCAGAACTCTTTTCTTTGTTGCTAACGAATTTTTTCTAGTTTCTTAATACTTTGCTTAGCTTTAGGAAAGTATCTTCTGCCATTCCAATGCGCCTTCGGATTTCGGTGTCATCTCCTGTTAATGTACATCCCAGATGTTTGAACGTCTGTACTTGTTTGATGCTGACGTCTCCAATTCGTAGTTTGAATCCTGAAATTTTTCTCTTGCAGACAACCACATATAATGTCTTAAAATTGATAGTTGGTCCTTTCTTCTCGCTTTCCTTTACTACCTGGTCTCGTGGTTCCTTTAGTTTCCCTTCTGTAACTGTCATCGGCACATCTTGTAAGGTCTATGAAATAAAACCTACCCGTCGTCAATCAATCCACTAATAGTAATCTATTATTAGTAGCATTTTTAATACGATGTCTCAAGACATCGACGTTTACTGTTCTTCCTATTCCGCCACTTTGTATTATGGATAAATTGATCTTTGAGAATTATAGTGGTTTCTCTTTGCCTTCTCCGATGTTTGAAATTCAGAATGTCCTTCTCCTAGACTGATTTCCAGCCAAGGCTAGACAGCCCAGTCTGTCCATCTATTTAACACAGAGCTAAGGGAAGATGAATTAATGCCTTTCCCAATGGCATTGTTTTAGTATTAGCCTTTGCATTGTTATCAGTATTAATCTTATTATTATTCCGTCCTGGGTGTGACGATAAACTACATCCGCGTCCAGGGTAAGACGATAAACTACGTCCAACAGCAAGGCCTCTGATCAGGAGGTTTTGAGGAGCGTGGAACCACGTCTTAATTGCTGGTGTTCCCAGGTTTACCCTGACCCGGGGTGGTAGCACTTGTTAGGGTCCCAGCTATGGACAAATAGTTAACCCCGAAACTGAGGTAAAAAGCATTATAAAAAGTTAACTAAGGGAGGGACAAGCAGAATTATAATAAGATTATTATTGTTATAATTATTAGTCATTTAGTATTTTTAATTCAGGACACAGGCTATCTACAGATATGTTATTTGTGAATTGCCCTGACTTCTTGGGAAAGGCAGTGAAGTGGTTTCCCGTTGCCTTACCTACGGTTTTCAATTCAGTGTAAAATTATCAATATATATTTATATATGTAAACTCTTAACCCATTAACTGCCAAATTTTTTTAATGCGCATTTTTGACCCAGACAGGTGTCTTAGGAGTTTATTTATTCCTTATGTTTAATTTCAGTAGTTACCATTGTCGTTTTTATAGAAACTAGAACATCAAATATGTGTATGAAACATCAAAAAATAATATTGATTAGAAATAAAAAATATACTATTCGTGAAATGTAAAATCACGACAGAAAGTGTCTTCTTACGGCTAATAATAAAAACTTTAAAGGCTAAGTGTTGTAAAATATACCTCTGCAAATGCAATGTATGTAAGCAATTCAATGTAAATACAAGGAATAACATGTAGTGAGTTTAATTTTAACAGATCCCCAAATGGGGCTCATGGCAGGTAATGGGTTAAAGAAGGTTAGTTGATGTTTCTCCAAACTGCTTCGCTTGCCTTCAATATGTCATGTGAGTGTTAAATTCTGCATGCCCTCTTTCTTGTTGCTCTAAGTAACTTTTGACCCTTTACCTTCCTTCTGTGTCCTTGTTCTGCTATCCATTCACTCAAACTCGCTAAGTAGGTTACTCGCTGTTTCCCTCTGCTTCTGTTGCCTGCAATATGTCCTGTGACTGTTAAATTTTCTCTTTTCTAATTTGGCTCCGAGAAATTTCTGCTCATTCTGATTGTAAACATCTTCTCATTTAGTTCCCATATTTTTTTTTATTTCCTCTATGTAGGTTTAATCCATGGTACGCCTTTTTAGATCAAGAATTTATGTCTGTCGTACTCTTTCGTACTAAATACATATTCCGTCTCGAATAGTAATGCCGGTGGCAATTTCGCAACTTATAAAGGCTGAACTTAAGCTATGTCGAGCCTGGTCAGTAACTAGATGGATGACTGCTTGGAAATATCAGGTGCGGTATTGGAACGGTTAGAAATCGGAGTGCCGAGTTACTAGTTCTGGTCGGGTTCATTATATTCAATTACGCGCAAATACGCTTCTCTCTCCAGCTATGGGTTAATTAGTAGGACCTGTATCAGTAAAATCATTATTGTCTCAAAAAAAGTTCTTACAATCAAAAAATATTTTTGGCCTTGAAATAACCTGAAAATGGTTGATAAGCCATTAAAAAAACCAAATCAATTGATCAACTTATAAAATAAGTCTGGCACAAGGCGAAGATTAAAGAGCCGTTACTCACTCGTAACTGTCCCTACCGAGATAATCTTACTATTACACCATATCAAACTTTCCGCCGGGAATTTTTATAAAAATTCAATAAACACGGATGAAATTAATAATGATTGATTTGTTTTTTTACGGTTTATCAACCCTTTGCAGTTTATTTAAGGCCAGAAAATATTTTTAGGTTGTAAATTTTTTTTTTTGCATAATAACTTACTTATACAAGTCTTACTAATTAACCCATAGCTGGGAGAAAGAGCTGGATTCATACCTTCCCCAAGGATATTTGCACGTAAGTGAATCTGACGAATTCAACTGGATTTGGTACTCTGCTCTCCGATTAACAATTCCGAGCCATTATCCATTACACCACCCGCGCATCCAAGCTTACAGCGCTTGGTATTCCCAAGTGGTCACCCATAAAGGCACTGACCAGGCTCAACGTTGCTTAACATTTTTAAATTGAGTGTTCTGTCTGCATGGTAGTACGAAATACTAGTTATGTCTGAAACAGTCGTGTCGGTGGGAATTTTTCAACACGTGTCTGACGGTTGAAATAAAAATTTATCCGGAAACTTGTCTAAATTTACTAAGAGCTACAAAGAACAGGAAATTGTGGAGAGCCATCATCGCCAACGTCCTGAAGAGACACGACCAATAAAAATTATTTTGTTTTTCTAACGAAGATTTAGGTTGGGAGTTTTACGTCTGTTGAACTCTTTTGCAAAAAAAAAAAAAGTGTTGTCTGGAATAGGCATGCCGGTGGGAAGTTTTCAACTGATGAAATAAGCGTGCCGTGTCAAATATATTTCGTCGGGAATATTTATATAAATTTAATATACGTGCAAAAAATTCACCAGTTTCGTTAAGGGAGATTTAAGTTGGATATTCCATGCTCCCCGTTGTACTCCTTTGTACTAAATACCGGTACCGTCTGGAATAGTCATGCCGGCGGGAAATTTTCCACTTATAAAATAAGCGTGCTAATTCAAATAAATGTTTTGCCGGGAATTTTTATTTAATAATGTGTAACAAATTAATCTTGTCCCTAAGAAGATTATTCGAAAAATAATAAGCGTAACGTACCGAATAAGCAATGTGTTGTTGGGTTGGAAGGGGGAGGATTGAAATAAATACCGTATATATTCGCCTATCATGGGGCACCTCGAGGCGGTGTAATGGTTAACAAGCTTGTCTCGCGAGAATAATTACGACTGAGTAGTGAGTTCAATCCTCACTGGGTGTCTCATACTTTAGGTCTTGTATTACATCTAAGCTACGCTTGGAAAATTACTATACTCGCGTATCATGCGATCCGTGAAGACCTAATTTTGAAGCTAATTTGACTACAGCAAATGGATATATAGTTTGGTCAACGGCGTAGCCAGAGCCAGCAGTCCATACGTTGGTGTATGATGCGACCCCCTTAAAATTAGCTTTAAAATTAGGTCTTCAAAAGCCGCATGATACGCGAGTATATACGGTATTTTGAAAATTAAAGACCTATTTCTAGCTCACTTTGCACGAGGATACTTATTTGGCCTATCCTTGTCTGGAACATGGACATAGTAAAATATTGAATAGACTACAGTGGGGAAAAAGTTTCAGTTAATGACCATCGCACTAGAAAGAAACGCAACATTCTTTTTTACTGCATTTAAAAAACTTTGCCGTATATACACGCGTTTCATGTTAAGACCTAATTTTTAAGCTAATTTGACTACAGCAAATGGATATATAGTTTGGTAAACGGCGTAGCCAGGGCTAGCAGTACATTCGCTAATTTTATATCTGGTGTATGATGCGACCCCCTTAAAATTAGCTTTAAAATTAGGTCTTCAAAAGCCGCATGATACGCGAGTATATACGGTAATTTAAACATGTCGGAACACAAGAATACGCCACACAAGTTTATTTTTTAAAAAAAGTCATTCCCGGGTGGTGTCGGAGTATTCATTGCGAAAACAAGACAGGCTTACGGCGAGTCACATGACAAAAATTTACTTTATTGAAGTTTTTGAATAATTTGTTTACGTCACTTTCCTCCACTTTATATAAGCATAACAAAATCCGATTGAAATAAAAAAAAGTAATTATTACAATTGGTGTATTGTTCCTTTAATCACGGCTAATAAGTGTACATTAATTTATACATTTATCGTCAGAAAAAAAAAAATGGACAGGACAAAAACCTAACGGCGATACTGAAAATTTGAAAACCGTCAACCTAAAAAAGAATCTTAAAACCTGGAAATTTGCAGTATAAGCACCAAAAGCCCCCGGTAATGAGAATGTACCATTCTGGTTCGAAATTGCCTGGTTATTTCGAAAATGACGTTAAAACATTGCGCTCGATTACCGTTTTTGATTTATCGTTAATGTAAATTCGATCTCTTTCGCGTTGTCCGGCCACCATTACTGACGTTGTTTACATATTATTTTTCTAGTAGTAATGCGCAGAAGCTTACTTAACGGCCTTTTCACAGCTTTTCGTATTTTACTGGTCTTGATTACTACGCAATTTTCGCAGATATTATTTTAAAATGTGTTTATTTTGTAAAATGAAATTTTAAATGAATAGTACGTTTTCTTTATTGTCCTTAATAAATCTGCTTATAGCTAATGAAACAGAATCTCACACTAAAATGTAATTTATGAAGCTTTAAATTCAGTAAACTTTCAAGACACATTAAAAAAAACATTGTTGAAAAGGAAAAAATACTAGTAACATACTTTTCAGGCAGGTAAATTTTAATTGTCAGATTTTACATTTTCTTAACGTATTATTTTGCGCATTCATTTCAAACTTCACGCATTGCGCAGTAATCAAGACAAGTGAAGCTCCCGCGCCGCATGGCTACTCGAGGCAAACGCATGTTAACAAAACCAGTAATGGCGGATGTTTTGTGTACGCGACGAGAAAGAAGTTAAAATTACATTGTCCATAATTTCTAAACGGTAATCGAGCGCAATGTTTTAATGTCATATTCGAAATAACCAGGCAATTTCACACCAGAATGGTACATTCTCAATACGGGGAGGGGGCTTTGGTGTATATATTGCAAATTAACCCTCCAACTTCAGTTTCCAGTTTCGATAGAGTCTAAAAGCATCTCCACGTTCTTGTGGATGGTGATTTATTTACCATTCAACAACCCCTTTCCCACAGACGAGACGTCGCAAGCCTCTCGATGCTCTATTACTATTCCCATGGAAAGTGTTCAGATGATCTACATTTCTTAGTGCCACCAGTTCTAACCATCACGTCTAAGACTCGTCGCGCCACGCACATTGAAGCGAAACACGCTAATTCCCTCCGTATACCGTTGGTGAGACGTAAGTTCCACACGAGCAGCTTCTTCCCACGAACCTCTGTTTCGTGGAACCGACTCTCAAGATAATGCGTCCCCGAACACTAAAATCTTAACCTGTTCGAGTCTAAGGTCAGCCGTTCTCGTCCCCACACGCATCCCCATAAACCCTGTCTTTTAGTCTGCAATCCACAGGTTCTGGCTTTAGACAAGGCGAACATCGTTGTAAAAAAAAAACAAAAAAAAAAAACAAGGTTTTACAAAAAAAAAAAAATCTGCGAGAATCAAAGAGAAACAGGAGGATTTCAAAAACAGACCCAAAGTGTAAACTAAAACATTCTTCGAATTCATAGCAGTTAGAGGCATGATTTTGGGCCAACATTAAGTTATTAACCAATTTTAATTGTAAACAAACCCGGATTCAGTAAATCTATTATTAAAAATATGTAATCTCCGTAGTAATAAACGTATCATAACCCAAAGCGGTTTTAAAAACAGAACAAAATATTTTTACTTGCCAGCTCTTTTAGTGAAGAAATCAACAATCTATTTAGAGAGCATCTTGTAACAGATAAAGTTTCTGTAGAACAACAATAAGCTTGTTATCGCTCGTCAATCAGGTAAACATGACTACTGTAAGTTAAAAACACAGCTATTGTTTATTTTAAAAATTCATTTGTGTCATTTTAAACATAAATAATATTTGTTTCAAATCAGATCAATTACACTTTAAATCAGCTAATATTGCTCAAATAAGAGTTCCAGAAAAGTATATTTTATTTTTGGAAGATTTTTTTAATACAGAGAATTACATTAAAAGACAAATGAAAAAAAAGGCGCAAATCAACTATTTTAGCAAAAAAAAAAAAAAAAAAAAAATTGATTCCAATCAATATCATTTCTGTTTAAAATACACCAGAGTATTTTGCTTACTAGAAATAGTAAATTTAATCATTTAGGTTTCAATTTAAGCTAAAACGAAAGCTCCAAGAATGGTTTTTCACTTTAAACAATTCATTTAAAGTTTAAATTTTAAACCTATCGCAAATTAGTGTAGCTCTCTAAAACAAGTAGAGCAACGTTTCTTAACCGGGTGAATTCTAGTCATTATACGGGATGATTTCTAACTGAAAACAGAGTTGACAAAATTGAATATTCATTAAATAAAACATTGAGTATACTCAGTATAGGTTATCCCTTAGATAAACAATCAATATCAGGGGCTGCAGAGAAGTCTTTAAATTGGTTAGGCATCAAACGAGACAAAAAGTAAAAGAGAAGGTAAACCTTACCTGTTTTCATAGTACACCGACGGTGTCCACGAAGTGTCTTTCCTGATAAGAAGATGGCCGAAAAACAGATGCCTTCTTCCGTATCTTATTATAGACGAGATGAATGGAGAAGAAAGTTTCTTATTGGCTGATGTGCTCATCAGATCCTACAAATTGGCGCCATTATTTTTTTTTTTATAGCTATTCCTTGTAAAATTCTTATGGGTTTGATGGTACCTACCTCTCTGCTCATTATAGTGATTTTCCGAGCGTAGCTTAGATGCGGCACAAGGCCGAAAGTAGGGGGCACCCAGTGAGGATCGAAGTTTTTTGATTATGTAGCCCCAGTCCACAAGGTTCGAAGAAGTGTGGTCCTGCAATTATTAAATCCAGACGGAGAGTTCAAACTTTTGCCTTATCATGTATTTTTACTTTATGAAACTTAATTGACTACTATCATTGGATATATATATATATATATATATATATATATATATATATATATATATATATATATATATAATAGCTGGTCACTTGTATTCGAGGTAACCAGTCTACTAGGGCGGCTAGCTAATCCCTAATTCAGAGGCTCGATCAGGATTTTGTGTTTGTTCAACACCCACAGAGCCAATCTGTGGTTTATACTGCAACTATGCTGAGCAGACCTTAATTAGAGTTTCTGGGTGAGATCGTATTATCTAGCGTGATCAACAATCTGAACAAAGCAAGTACACTCAAACCCTCGGTCACAATGACTTGTGACTTCGTGCTTGCACAGCTATCGACGGCTCCCAAGTGTTCCGTCTACCCAATTTCACTCACAAATTTTGGGTCAACCCGTAGTATGGTTTTCATGCACTTTCCAAAGGTGCCGTACGCTGGGTCGCCCCATCCAAAAGGTCTCCTACCTGACAAATCATGTGGTGAGATTCGATACATACATATATATATATATATATATATATATACTCGAATCTCTCCTCGATTTTCGACGTATGAGGGTCAAGCAGATCAGTTCCTAGGAAACTTACAGCCCCACACCAGCACATGAGATTTGATTATAGTGGTGAAGGTTTTGTGCAGAACCATTCACACTTTTTGAAGGGCCGAATACAGAGACTTGGTGCACTACGTTCCACAGAGTTCCCAAACAAGTTTTTGAATTCAGAGTTGTCCTTTTCCTAGACCAGTTTCCATCCAAGGCTATAGAACCCAGTCTGTCCTGCTATTTACCCATAGCTGGAGGGGGAAGAAGAGGATTCACACCTTTCCCAAGGGTATTAGCACGTAACTGGAATTCGAACTCGTCCCTCTCTCTCTCTCTCTCTCTCTCTCTCTCTATATATATATATATATATATATATATATATATATATATATATTAAAAATGACAGAGGGCATTCTTTTAAAGAAACGTTTTTTTTACAACACTTCTCTAAAAAGATTCATTGGAACGGCAATAACCAAAACAGCGAAACTGAAAAAGGTAAAGACAGGCAAAGGGTTAAATAAGGAGCCACAACTAAAATAAATGTATTACTAGAAGAACAAATCAGTTTAAATAAGCTCTTAGTGAGGGTAGAACTGAAGAATGTTTACTCACGACCCACACATGTGACACAGAGAACAAAGAATATTTTCCTTCCGCCTGTACAAAGTCAGTCGATGAAGGTTGATGTAAACCGCTTCTAAAAAGCGTAAAAGCCGAACCCTGTGCCAAACACTGAAATCTCCGTCAAAATATACCGAGCCCTGTGCCACACACTGAAAGCTACGTCAAAATATGCCGAGCCCTGTGCTACACACTGAAATCTACGTCAAAATATGCCGAGCCCTGTGCCACACACTGAAAGCTCCGTCAAAATATGCTGAGCCCTGTGCCACACACTGAAAGCTCCGTCAAAATATGCTGATCCCTGTGCCACACACTGAAAGCTCCGTTAAAATATGCCGAGCCCTGTGCCACACACTGAAAGCTCCGTCAAAATATGCCGAGCCCTGTGCCACACACTGAAAGCTCCGTCAAAATATGCTGAGCCCTGTGCCACACACTGAAAGCTCCGTCAAAATATGCTGATCCCTGTGCCACACACTGAAAGCTCCGTCAAAATATGCTGATCCCTGTGCCACACACTGAAAGCTCCGTTAAAATATGCCGAGCCCTGTGCCACACACTGAAAGCTCCGTCAAAATATTCGGAAGCGCAACCAGGGTTGTTAATCAAATGAAGTCCAATCGCTGACTCACAAACTGGCTGAGTTAAGAAAATTCTGTTGCTAGCTCCACCCGGTCTTATATAGGCAGGCACGTTATTGTTCAAGCCGGGTCTCTAACCACAAGTTGGTTCACCCCATGTAGTTCGTCTCACACTGATATTTAAATTGATATATCACGGAACTACTTTGCAGGTAGGCCAAACCAACCTTACCGAAAGATGGGAACACCGGAACACTATTAAAGACAATATACAACTTGACAGAAGAAAAGCAAGAAGTCACACACGCCGATGCCTTGTTGGCAAGTGTCTGACTCCCTTTCCCATCCATGGTAGTTTTAGACAAACTGGACAAAGACAAGGTCCAAAAATCACGGGAGCTTTAAAAACTTATCATTACGTTCCCCGTTTTTCTAACAATATTCTCCGGGTAGCCATTATCCCGGAAAACATTAATGTTCACCAATTCCTCCTCCAACTTACAAGGCGAATATATTATCAAAGCACAGTGAACAAAGGTAGAAATGAAATTGATCTTTCGGGAATTAGGGACAAAAGAATTCAAATTGGTTTATAAACCAGTACAATTGGTCCTATAAACGAGCCCTCATCTCGTTCAACCACATATCCAAAAAAGGTAAGGTGGAATCCCTCTCCACTTCCATAGTAAGCCGAAGTGTTGATGGAGTGAATTAAGATGAAAAGCCCCCGCCTCTTGGAAAGAATTAAAAAAGGAGAAAGTATCATAACGCAGGTTCAAAAACGGTTTATGGCAACTTTCAAATAAATGATGTTCATAAAAACCCACAAAAATATTGGCCAAAACTGGACGCATCGATATGCCATCCATCTGGGCATACATAATATTATTAAAACTAAATTCAACCCCCTCAGTGGCTAAATGCATAAACTCCAGAAACAAGTTTTCAGGAATACTAGGAGAATCGAGATGACTTCTATAAAGAGCATCAATACAGATTTGTAATGTCTCCTGAAAAGCAACAGGAGTAAATAAGCTAACAATATCAAACGAAACCAGCAGCTTTTCCATCGAACACGAAAACGGAATCTCTAATACATTCAGAAAACCGAAACGAACCAGGAACACAAAAAGAAGAATACAAATCTGGAACCGTCTGCAATAACTCAGCCAACCATTTTACCAATTCGTGCTGTACCAAGCCCACCATAACCTCCTTATGGACTTTAGGTAAACCATACATACGCCGGCGTTGAGACCCTGTAGGTTTAATCCAGTCTTACATCAACTTGGAAAGAAACATTTTTAAACACATAAAGCAAACGTCTGTAACAATGTGGATGTTGAGTTGTTAATGTAAGTTAGTTTGTGTTATATATATTAGTATTTGATAGATGATTTCTTTTCTCTTTTTTATAGTGAAAATGAAATGCGTTTTATACAACAATAACAAACAACAATGAGACCTTGAGACACGCGTTGAAATTAATGACAATAATCTGTATTTTTCTTTTCGCAATGTTAATTACAAAATTAGTTTTGTGTGTGTTAAATGTTGTCAGAGTTGTTGTCTCTTTTTGTTTCTTTTAAATTTGGGCTTATTTGATTAAAACTGTTACGAAAGTTTCGTGGTTAAGGGTAGCTTTTGAAACCGTCAACATAGGATTTTTACGGAGCGAATGAGATACGTTTTCTCCAGCCTGCGTTGTTCTTTTACTTCTACTTTTGCATGTGGTGAAAAGGTTGTTTTTAGAATGATGAACTTTCAGATCTTTATTTCTAGAATGATGAAATATCATCATTATAAATCATAGCACGTCTCACTACCTTTGCCTCCATTTTTTTTTGTACCATCACAAGAATCAACAGGACCAATCTTCTAAAATCTAGAAGGATCGTAACTTCCAACTTAGCCCCGCTTGCCCAAATCAACAACCCCATGCTCTTTATCATGTGGTGTAAATATCATCCCTGGTTTTAAAAAGCTTAATAGTCTGACAATGAATCTTCGTGAATGAATGTGCCGTGTCCCTTCAGGACGTGGGCGATCATGGCTCTCCACTTCCTCCTACCCCTTGTAGTTCTCAATATATTTTGTTGTTTTGCTACTTCTCCCAAACCCTGTTCTGTCATCCACTTAAGCCAGCTAGGTATGTCACACATTGTTTTCTCTTGTCTCACTTTCCCTCTGTCCGCCTTGTGAGTATCAGATTCTCCAAGCCCTTCTTTCTCGTTACGTGTCTCAGGGACGTCTCCAAAAAAGAAAATCCTGCTTAATAGGAAGACGAATATTCACACGCAAGATCAAACAATCTTGTCTTGCATAAGGACAATTTATCAGTTGAGGTAAGTTTATGTAAGTTTAGCTGAGTAAACATTAATTCAAATTCACCAAGCAGCTGTTGCTTACTTATCCTAATAGGAGGAAAACAAAAATCCAAATCTCTCGAACGTTACAATGTGTCACTAGAGAAATTGAATGTTTACTGAAATCCCCATTTTCACTACCATATCGCTTGGAAACGAAACATTTCAAGTATTTCTCAAAATATAAGCGACCTGATGACAAATAACGGGAAAACTGGTAAAAATTCGTGTCCCTAACAGCAAAAAAGAGAGGTGCGATAAAAACGCAAACAAGAGTCATGCCAGTTTGAAAGCTTTTCCAACTCATGCTGACGACAGGCTCGGTCGGTTTAAATGTTGACGGTTTTTAGAAGCGGCTAAAATCAGGCTTCATCGATCGACTTTGTGCAGGCAGAAGGAGAACATTCTTCGTAATCATGTGTCAACCGACCACGGACCGCCAGAACTCTGGAAAAAGTGGCAGAGGTAAGAGATTCAGTTTAATTGTTAAAACAAAATGAAACAAAATGGCATTATATGTACAGTTCAAAAGTAAAAACAAATTTTTTGTTCTTTACTCTATTTCGTTTCTATTAAACCTATAAATGTGTCATATTTTGCCGCAGCCTATATATAATAATGGACTCTCCCGTCAGTTTCGACATATGAGGATCTGACAACTTAATTGATTCAGTTATGAAATTTTGTGCGATAATCTTAAGTGGCACTTAAGACCCGTTAGTGATTTACAAAGGAGGCCATATGTGACACTATTTAGCAATAGTGATTGGCTAACTAATTAACCATAGAAATTAAAAACGGGAAATACTTAAGGCGAAAAGAGCTATATCGAAAGACAGACCGAACGACATTTTTTAACAAAAAAAAAAAAAAATGAGAAAAGATTTTATTTCATTTACGAAGAAAGCTACTTGTTCGCAGAAGACAGAAAATCCGTAAGAGAAAGCCAGATTTCAGATTCTGTCAGAATTAATTAATGTCATGATAAGGGAGTGACGCGCCAAGGAAAAGAGAATTCGGGGAGGAATGACAAGGCCGACCACACATGGCGGCCATAAAAAAATTCGGCGTCGGTCAACTGCATACAGGAAGAAGAAATCAATATTGGTTATCTATCAGAGATACCATTAATATTTTTCATTCTTGGATTCCGACGAAGAAAGCCAGCCGTTATGTATACAGATCTTGATATGATCATTGTTGTTGCTTATTCAAACTGTTGACGACAGACTTAACGTCGCCGAAAGTGGGCATCTGGTGATACGAAAATTTTAAGACACGAGAAAAATAAAGAATTTGATTTTCAGGTGGAACACAACCACCCAGTTAAAAGTTGACTAGCAGTGATCAATGAGTCGGTAGAGATTCTGCTAATTGGATTTTGGGTGGCTCAGGATAAGATAAAAATCTAATTATGGCCACGTGGGATTCATAAGAATTCTGGCCGATAGAAAAGAAGAAAAAAAAAACAAAAGAATTTTTTTTTTTTGGACGATAATTTTAAGAAGGCCAAGTCTAGCCACACCCACGCTGCCGAGCGATCATTGGCCAAGTGGTGGCGGGAGTGATAGGCGAAGGTGAATGTATGAGAAAGGCGTTGTTGACACCCACTAAGAGGATTGGTATGACGTACCAATATGAGAAAGGAAGAGTCTAGGAGGATAATTCTCCTCCGACCTCTCCTCACAGACGGGGGAGAAACCCCCCGAAATGGAAAGTGATTAACCTTCCAAAAATGGGAAGTAATTAATTTTCCTGTACTGAGGACAAAGAGAATTCTTGTTGGAAATCGAGAATTATCTAGGAACCCAAACCACGTCCGGCCCCACACCAGGTTTTGGTCGGTGTCCATATAAACGAACGCCCCCGGGCGTCCAGGCCGTATTAGTTGAGTTGCAGTTCAGTTCCAGTTGGAGTTCGTCAGTTCGACAGTAGGTGACCCACCGGAGAATAGCGCCTCGCGGGAGGTGACCAAGATTCCACGCCTTTCGACTTAGTCTTACCACCAAAATCAAGTTTATTGAAGAACGACTTAAGATACCAAAACTCGCATAAGAAACGCAAAAAGTGTCCCAAATCCATAGAAACGGGCTGGGAGAGAAACGCACTCCTGTATTCAACAGACGGATAAAGATAATTGTTATTTCTCAACATATTTGAACCTCTTGAGTTTGTTTTATTATTTCTTTTACTTACGCTTGTGCGGTATCACCTTTACCCCGGATTCAACTGGCACTATGGCCCAACGCCTGATTCATCAAGTCACAACGTGGGTAGGGTAGACTGGAGATCAAAGCAGTTACCTCGGTAACCAGACGTTGGAGGCGAGCTGAAAACGACAAAGCTGATATCGAACCGGGAGACGACCAGATCGACCGGGACACAGGCCGGTGGCAGCGACAAAGAGTCAACCCCAAAAACTCTGGTGGAAGAACCCTTACAGCTTCGCGCCGCAACTGGGATTTGATCACGGACCGACGGCGCAGTGTCACGTATTTGTGCTGCGACCAAGACATCGATCGCAACCACCTAAACCAACCGGGACTTGTATGGAGCAACGGTGAGTTCGTATATGGAGCAACGGTGAGGATTGTGGGGGTGGAATCATTGTTAGATTGGCTGACATTTTAGATCTTGCTCTCACTTCTTGAAGATGATTCAGACAAGTTGATTGAAAACTGCTGAGTCCACTAAAACAAAACCCTACACACACACACACACACACACACACACACACACACACACACACACATATATATATATATATATATATATATATATATATATATATATAATGTCAGTAGCCAATAAACATTCATAAAGATGTATAAGTACACGATAGGCACAGGAGAATTATTGGGACCCAAATTTTTGTCATGCCCACTGGTCTAGCAAATAAATAAATAGACTTATCTCGTTTTAACATTAGGAACAGATATATCGCCATTCACTGAATTTCTTACATATGTATACTTGTGGGTCATGAAATATTATCCACTCTACAACTTCGATTCCACAGAACAAACATGACAAGACTTTCGATGCTCTGCCGCTATTTCCATGGCAAATGTTCTGAACAGGTACGTTCATTGGTTCCACCAATTTGGCCCGTCACACCTAAGACCGGAAATAGCATGTACACTGGGACGAATCATTCTCTTCCCTTCGTATTCCATTGGTAAGGAGGAAGTTCTGCCAGTTTAGACCTTAACAGCTAACACCCACCATTCTATGTCACTGGGTCGAATCATCCTCATTCCTTTCATATTCCATTGGTAAGGAGGAAGTTTTGCCAGTTTAGACCTTTACAGCTAAGACCCATCATTTCATGTACACTGGGACGAATCCTCCACATTCCCTTCATATTCCATTGGTAAGGAGGAAGTTCTGCCAGTTTAGACCTTTACAGCTAAAAACCCACCATTCCATGTACACTGGGTCGAATCATCCTCATTCCCTTCATATTCCATTGGTAAGGAGGAAGTTCTGCCAGTTTAGACCTTTACAGCTGAGACCCACGATTCTATGTACACTGGGTCGAATCATCCACATTCCCTTCATATTCCATTGGTAAGGAGGAAGTTCCATTCGGACAGTTTCTTTTCTAAAACTGTTTGCGGAACAGACTCCTGTGATGTTTCATTCGCGTTTATTACATTCTTAATATCTTTATGCCTAGTGCCAACCGTTATCTTTTCCAGATATGCCCATAAACTGCTCTTATTACCTATTCCTCTTTCGTTCATGCAACCAACCTATTCAGTAACCTCCTTCTTTGAGAGGCTTTTGGGCCTTTTATTGGGTGAAATATTAGTAAATAAAAAAACATTAATGCGAAAATAGACGCATAGAATTGAAACCCTCTCGCCGATTTCACATTGAACGCTGATAACCGTTACGATGCCCACATATCCACAAAATTCGGTGTCTAGGATCTGCTACCCGTCGGTTTTTAGCGATATAGCTGGCGAGTTCAACCCTCACTGTGTGCCGCAAGACTTTGTTCAGTCTCTCGCTATCCTATCGCTATTTTCATGGCAGGTGTTTGTGGAAACCTATTTCCTTGGTTCCGCCAGTCTATACCATCACAGCTAGGACTCCACCAGGCCACTTACACAACATCAAATCATCCTCATACCCTCCATTTTCCATTGGTGAGGGGAAAGTTCAGCTTCTTTCCCCAGAAATGTTGGGTTGTGGATGATGTTGCAAGAGGATGTATCCCCGATCAATACTATCTTATGCTCTTCAAATTGTGGGTCGACTATTATCTATCCTACATATCCTCATAATATGCATTTCTTGCCCTCTCTCTCTCCCTCTCTCTCCCCCACTCTCTCTCTCTTTCCTTGTACGTCCTAACAACAATCGTATTTAATAACCCTCTACCTTGATTGGCTCTTGTGGCTTGTATTGAGCTGACATTGACCCATGACATGAAGAGATAAAGATCGTCGTCGGCGAGGAAGCACCCTCTCGTTAATTTGTTCTCATCACAATATCTCTAAGGAAGATGTTCCAAATCTTCCTTTTTTTAAAGATTTTTTTTTTCTCCGTGCTCATTAGTTCAATATTTCCGATCTCTTTTTTGGTTTTCGAAAATTAACGATTCTTGTATAACAAGACTCATTCATCATCTCATCGACGTCATCAGAGGTGGAGGAAGAAGAGGAAGAAGAGGAGGAAGAGGAAGAAGAGGAGGAAGAGGAAGAAGAGGAAGAAGAGGAGGCCTTGTTATCCTTGTTCTTTTCATTGTTTTTTAAGTGGGGGTTGTGAGTTGATTCACATATACTTGGTGAGACTGTCGCCAAGGAATTCGACCTGAACTAGAAAAACTGGTTTGGACAATAATATTAATCATCTATTGAGGAAGTCGATGCTTGGACGGGAAAACACCAGCAAAAGAAACCCAACAGGTGACAGAACCGGAATCATGGTGGTGTCTCTGGAACGGGGTTTTGAAGAAGGATACTGAATGGGAAGATCTGTGCAGCGCAAGAGTAGGCTGTATAAAAAAAAATCCATCGACTATGCTATTTAGAGAGAAGCTGATTTAACCCTTGTGCAGGTTGTGTGGGAAAGTGATATGGTTGCACTCAGTTAGCAGATAAAAGAGAACAGACGACCCCATGAGAAAGTAGCCATTAGAATAAATTGGTAACTAAACGGGAATTAGGCCTTAGGTGTGCAGACAAGTGGTACGAGCATTCACCACCGTCAGTAGTTGAGTGAAGCTCATGTGGGATGCGACTATCTTGACTGACAAGCGATCGGAGAACAATCGCCCTGATTTGTGCACAATGGCAGTATGGATCTTCATAGACGTTACCTTTGAATAAGAACAAGGTGAGTGCGTAGCTGGCGAAAAAAAAAAAAGAGGTACCAACGTATGACTGAACAAATTAGAGAAATGTGTCAAGCAGTTGACACTTTCGTGGTTTGCGCACTCGGGAGCATTTCCGGGAATCTTTCTGCCTAGCAAGTCGCATTATCGGGTTATCAGACAGCACTGGGAATTCGCAGATGGCAGCAGCTGAAGTTGTCCCTTTTGTGATTTGCGCATTTAGGAGTATTTCCGGGATTCTTTCAGCTTGGCACGATGCATTGAGGATATCTAACGGGATTGGAAAGTCGCAGCTGGCAGCAGGTCAGATTGTCCCTTTTGTGGTTGACGCACTCATAAGTATTTTCGGGGTTCTTTCTGCCTCGCAAGACGCATCGAGGTTATCAGACAGCATTGGGAATTCGCTGGTACTGTAAAATGTCTCTTCTTAAGCCTCTGGTTGATCCAGGAAGGAAATGTGTATACTAAAGAAATCCAAGAAATAATTTTAATAATAATAATGGCACAAAAATGATTCAGATGACGTCATAACGAATCAACCGTCAGAATACATTGGGGACAATGCAGGATATAAGGCCTCGAGAGCGCGGAGATCTTGTGTGCGTATTCACCACCGTCAGTCGCCGAGAATGAGCAAATGAAGCTCATCTGGGATACGATTATCTCGACTGAGAATCGCTTGGAGAGTAATCGCCCTATTTCTCGGCTTCCACTTCACTGTGTACCTGACGTCTCATGCTACCATCTATCTTTACAAGAGCCAGATCAGGTCTCGAGTACTTCTGTCATATTTGCGTAGTCTCGATTGAGTTCAAATCATCTCCTTGTCCTTGTGGGTAACGAATTATTTCCCCACTTCCAGCCTCTCTCTCGCAGGCGGGATATAGCAAGCCTCTCGCTGCTCTATCACTACTTCCATGGAAAGTGATCGGACGAACTACATTCCGGGTCCAACCTTCACGGTTAGGACCCGCCATGTCACTTATATTGTAGTAAACCATCCACATCTCCCCATATTACATCGGTGAGAAATAAGGTCCACACGAACAGCTTCTTCTGGCGAACAACTGCTCTGTGGAACCGACTCCCAAGAATATTTTTCCTCGATCACTACAATCTAAACCAGTTCAAGTCTAGAGTTAACAGTTATCTCCCTTTCATATCTGTATAAGCTGCCTCTTAGCGTAACCCTCTACCGCGAATGCCTCCCTTACGAACCTTCCTGGAAAAAAATATACTTGTGCACAAGAGCAGCTACGAATGGATCCTAATATCCGAGTAGGAGTTGAGATAAGACCATCATCTCCCGATTGAAACGTTTAAGAGTTGGAGACGGTATCAAATCAAAATCATAATTAAAAAAACAAGAAAACATGGAGTATGACACTCGAAGTAATTTCCTTAGTGGGCGCGCTTGGAACAGCATCTCGAAACTTGAATGAACGCTTTGGGAAATTTGGAATTGGGACTAAGAGTGTAGAGCGCCAGAAAACGTGCATCCTTTTTCCCACAAGGATCATTTGAAAAGTTCTTGAGATTTTGGGAGACATGTTGACACAATGTCTCAAGAACCTTATTTCCGTTGATTTCGTTACTGTGAGACACCAACATAATAATAATGATAATAATAATGATAATAATAATGATATTAATGATATAATGACCTAAACACTATCTTAGTGACATGATCATATCATCTAATACAACATTTGACAGAAAGAAATTGATAAACACTTTATGTATAGTGATCTGAAAATAGTGATCTGATCGAGAGATTGGAGGTTTTGAGGAGCATGGAACCACCTCTTAATAGCTGTTGTTCCTAGGTCCACCCTGACTCGGTGTCGTAGCACCTGTAGGGTCCCAGCTATAAGCAAACGGTGAACTCCCAAACAAAAAGCAACAGTACATTTTTATAAAAAAATTACCAACAATATATTTTTATAGCGAGATGACAATCAATGCAAAACTAAGAAAATATAAAAACACATTTTTATGGTAAAATTACCAACAATCATTCTATGATCTAAAAAATATATATCTAAATAAAACATACATTTAGCCTGAAAATATAAAATTATGTACAAAATATTTAGATTTCGGCATTAAATTACCCATAGAGGTGTTTATATGCCGCTAAACAAAATCAACTAACCAACAATACATATTTATAGTAAATTGACCAACAATACATTTTATCTGTAGTTGAAGGCATACAATTGCGTTCAAAATATATTTAGTTGAAGCCATAAAATTGTGTTAAAAAATATTTAGATTTCAGCATTAAATAACCCATAGAGGTGTTGATATACCGCTAAAGGAAATCAACCAACCAACCAAATGGAAATAGAAATTACAGGATTGGAGCATTTCACCACAAACCACTCCTGGAGATTAGCATCAGCCATACTGATGTTAATATCTAGGACATTGACTCATTTCAGGTTTTCAGCTGACCTGAAGTGGAAAGATTATATTGAATCAATTGCAAGGTCTGCTGTTAGTAGAGTTAGTTCACTGTATCGGGCTGCAAAATGTTTCTTGTCAGAATCTGTCTTACATATTTGCAAGCTATGATACATTCATGCATTGAATATTGCTGCCACACTTGGTGGCCTGGTGCTTCTTCCATTTATTTAGATATTCTTGATAAGACCTTCTTTCGTCTCAGTGGCTTCACTGGCTTGCTTGGGGTGAAATGATGAAAAGAATATTATTTTGTTTTTCTTTAGTTTTTTTTTAACGGCATATCAACTCTTTATGGCTCATTTAATGCCGAAATTTAATTTTCTAGGGAGCATTAGTAATTGCTTTTACAAAAATTATTACTAATATTGTTTTCTTCAAAAGCGTATCGTTCGTAATTCCTTTACTATGAAAATACATTGCTGGCATTTCTACTGCAGCTGGTGCTACTAACTCGGGTCAGGATGAACCTGTGAACAACTGTAATTAAGAGGTGGTTTCACGCTCCTCAAAAGCTCCCGATCAATTGCTGCCGGATGTAGTTTATCGTCATACCCAGAACGGAAAAGAATGTTGCTGTGTGAGTACTAGGAATGATAGAGTGCTAAATACTGCTGCACACATTAAATATCTGCTTGGAAATCCATCTTTACCTGTAAGCAAATACAAGAAAAGATTGTGTTAACGAGAGTTGTTCACATGCTTAATAAAACTCTTACAACATCTTCTGGAGAAAACTCCTCATTTAAGTGATGTCACATTTGAAAAACCTGGTAAATAATTGCCAAACAGCAAATAGTACTACTACTACTATTAATAATAATAATACTTTTGAAAATAATAATAATAATAAATTTTGCAAATAATAATAATAATTATGCCTCTTAATTCCTTGGGAAACATAGGGGCCGCAACAACACTTCCCCAACGGACGCGGTCCCAATCGATCCTCTTCAGCTGGGCCCATGTCGTGCCGGTTGCCTTCCCGGTAGATTTTCGCCAGCACGCGTCATACGCTTCACTTTGGAGGACTCTTCCTCGGCCATGTCGTTGTTTGAAGATATCGTTGAGATTTCTGTAACAAGCTAGTTTTTAAGTGAGTAGGTTGTTAGCCTACTGCACAACCACCAACCTGATAGACCAGGCTTTCGTCTGGCTTCTACCCCACGGACCTGTTGAGTTTGGTTGAACCTGCTAAGGACCGAGGCCCCCGCCCACATAGCTTTGGACGTCGTTGAAGCGCGCAAGCCGTCCTACTACGTCGAGGCTACACTCCATCAGGACGGAATTAATATTAATAATAATAATTTTTCAAAATAATAATAATAATGATAATTTGTAAATTTATAAGTTTTTATACATAAAAAATTAAAAGAAAATATAACCTGAAGAAGAATGACATTATGTCGAAATATTGTTTAGCATCGTCAAACACTGTGTCTTTCCATTTTCTTTTCTTAAATCGAGATCTTCTCTTAAGTGTTAATACTAAAATACTACCACCATTAATACTAATACTACCACCATTAATACTAAAATAGAAAATTGAAAGTGTGCTTAGAAAATATTGGAACTCAGACAAAAGATTGTAAACGGCCAGAAAACTACCATCATTTACTCTGCGAGTTATGATGGGTTCTGTTGACGCTTGAAAAATAGTATTTCCAATGACTACGTCAATGGACAACACCAAAATAATAATAATAATAATAATAATAATAATAATGATAATAATAATCTGGAAGATGCAAAACACAACAACAATAATAATAATAAAATGAATAAACTCACAATCAGAACAAGGTAGCTACATATGTGCACTGGAAGATATGCAAGAAGCACAAAATCGAAACCATTGAGAGATGGTATGAGCACCAACCAGGCATAGTTACCCAAAATAACGATGTAACTATCCCATGGGACATGCCAATTCAAACTGACAGGGAAATAGAAGCCAAGAGACCTGATATTATCATAAAAAGACAAGCAATTCAGGAAATGTATGCTTATTGACATAACAATACCATCTGAGGGAAACACCCCGATGAAAATTATCGAGAAATTGTCCAAATACATGGACCTGAATATGCAGTGCTTAAAATAATGTAATATTAAAAAAATTGACATCAACATTTGCTACTCAGAGTTTCATCCAATAACAATCATCATGCGAATTAAATCTCTCTATTTCTATCTATCTATCTATCTCTCTCTCTCTCTCTCTCTCTCTATATATATATATATATATATATATATATATCTCAGACTTCATATCTATCTCTGCTCACATCTATCTATCTATCTATCTATCTAATTTCATATCTATCTATCTATGTATCTATCTAATTTCATATCTATCTATCTATCTATCTATCTATCTATCTATCTAATTTCATATCTATCTATCTATCTATCTACCGAAAAAAAAATCATAGAAACATTACAAAAAAATCATGGTCAAACATAATATATATATATATATATATATATATATATATATATATATATATATATATATATAATGTGATAATGTATATATATATATTTGTATATATATATATGTATATAATTTGATAATGTATATATATATATAATGTGATAATATATATATATATAATGTGATAATGTACTATATATATGTGTGATAATGTACTATATATGTATATATATATGTTCTATATATAATGTACTATATATATATGTGATAATGTATATATATATATATATATATATATATATATATATATATATATATAATATAGATAATGTATATATATATATATATATATGATAACATACTATATATATATATATGTATATGGTGGACTCTCTCGTCGTATTCGACGTATGAGGATCAAGCAGCTCAGTTCCTGGAACCGACAGACAGACACAAGCACAATTGATTTGATCATAGTGGTGAAGGCTTTGTCCAGAACCAACAACACATTTTGAAGGGCCGAATACAGAGACCTGGTGCACTACGTGCCACAAGGTCAACAAACTATCATCTGTAGGTTTTGAATTCAGTGTTGTACTTCTCCAAGACCAGTTTCCATCCAAGGCTATAGAACCCCGTCTATCCTACTATTTACCCATAGCTTGAGGGAGAAGAAGAGGATTAATACCTTTCCCAAGCGTATTAGCAAGTAAATGAATGTAACGGATTCGACTGGAATTCGAACGCTATCCACTATTCTACCGTGCCTCCAATATATATATATATATATATATATATATATATATATATATATATATATATATATATATATGTATATATATCGATGATTTATATATATATATATATGATGAAAAATATGGAAAAGACAAAACAAAATCCGAATATGCAAGTTTACTGTTTTACTGTCGACGTCAGACGTTTCAGTCTAGTAGACCATCTTCAGGACATGGTTATAAGCTTGAAGTCTATGTTGTGAAGTAAATTCGGGTTTGTATTTCCAGTAGACAGTATGTAAGCAAATATGTGGATGTAGCCGGTATGATGAAAATTATGGAAAAGACAAAACAAAATCCGAATATGCAAGTTTACTGTTTTAAATTCTGTAAATTTAATTTTACAAAGTGAAAATGATCATTTACATAATGGTAACTTAATTCCTATTGTATGAAATATATTTATCTGTTTATTAAAAACATTGAGCTCTATGTGTGAATCAGTTTTAATATTTGATAGTTTATATTGCGTTAATAGGATTCACTTGGATTTTATACCAACAGATTACTACCTTTTCCTAAGGCGAAAACTCCCGAGGCGAGTTTTCCTACGCCAAAAATATTTACGGCGAATGTTATGGATACGCCTGCAGCCATAGTATACACACGTAAGAGAGATAGTAACAGAACTATCAATAAAACTCTATTATTTTTCGTAAAAACTTTGAAGAGTTTCGAAGACACGCAGTACTTTCGTGAGTTAGCAAAGGTAATGGAATTTTGAGGAGGACTGACAAGAGTTATTTACAAAGATGAGAAATCACACTGATTTGCAGTTTGTGTTGAAGTCGAAAAATTCAGAGAGGACTTGCGATGATATTTTTCCTTTTCAAACCATCGTATCGAATATGGGAAAAGATATTGAATATCAGTGATTTGCATTATGGAGCGAAGGTTTATGCCGTCATAAATATACATGAAGTATTAAAGATTATTCTGTGAAGAGATTTGACGCCAGCCAATTGCAACCATTTTTTTCCTATTATTTTAACATAATATATCGAAAGTTAAACATATTTAAAGTTCATTTAACGTTATTCGAGTAATATCAACAATATCTTTAGTTGTCTCTTTGTCGAAACACCTGTTTCCTGTCTTTGCCTTTTGCTTTTATGCTAGTTGTTTATGTAACCCGTTCCTGGCACGTTTAGGATGTATTAAACAAACACATTCAGCCGTTTCTAGGTCCTACGGTGATACAACAACAGTCGTCTATTAGCTATGACTGTGTTCGAACACTATATGTTAACAAGTATTAATGACACAATAGATTAATATTCAGGAAATATCGAATACAAACATAAAAATGCAGAGTAACATAAAGTAGACAACAGTTGCTCAAAAAGTAATGCCCGTTTTTTTATAACACTCGTTAAAAAAATAATGCCTGTCCTTTTATAATAACACTCGCTCAAAAACTAATGATTGTCCTTTTATAATAACAGCCGCTCAAAAAGTAATGCCTGTCTTTTTATAATAACAATCGCTCAAAAAGTAATGCCTGTCTTTTTATAATAACAGCCGCTCAAAAAGTAATGCCTGTCTTTTTATAATAACACTCGCTCAAAAAGTAATGCCTGTCTTTTTATAATAACAATCGCTCAAAAAGTAATGCCTGTCTTTTTATAATAACACTCGCTCAAAAAGTAATGCCTGTCTTTTTATAATAACACTCGCTCAAAAAGTAATGCCTGTCTTTTTATAATAACAATCGTTCAAAAAGTAATGCCTGTCCTTTTATAATAACAGCCGCTCAAAAATTCATGCCTGTCCTTTTATAATAACAACCGCTCAAAAATTAATGCCTGTCCTTTTATAATAACTGTTGCTCAAAAAGTAATGCCTGTCCTTTGGAGTCCTGAGATTTGTGTTCATTCACTATGTGAACACAAATCTCATGACTCCAAATCTCGTTTTCAACTTGGTCTTTTTCGTTTTTCGTTGTGGTATTCCACCATTGAATTCCGCCATTTCGAAAAAAATCCTTGCTCTGTGTTTTTTGATACTTTACCGAATTAGAACTGATATGAGTGCAATACTATTGTGCTGCCGTAAAGTTTCTTTTATTCTGGATGATCCATTGATCTTTTACTCTTTGGCTCATAAAGGTGGATCCAATCCTCATCTTCTGTGACTAGCCTGCATTGAAAGTGCTGTCCGTATTGTGCATTTCCAGAAGATCTGCACCTTCATAAAGTCCGTCAGAATTCTGAAAATCCACTTAGCATAAACTAGTAAGTAGCCAAGACACAGACCTAAACTAAAGGTACTACCATTACTTGCCTAATAGCTTTCGCAGTGTTTTGCAAAGGTAATTATGTCAGTTGTTAACAGTACATCAGTTTGTTTGGTTTTATATTCATTCACATCAGCAGCTGGCCTGCCACTCCAGCGCCTGTTACTATGGTCAATTTCTCTTTTATTTCTAGAAGTGCTTTTAACTTTACGTTGCTTTTGTACCCTTAAACGTTTATCGCACATTTAATATAATTCATATAATGCAACAAATACGGTTTTTCCATGAACATTTAGTAGCCTGCTGTCAATTTTTACAGCGTTTTCTTCTTCTTAAAATAGACATTCTATGAAAGGGCTTTTGTGTGTATCTAGCGGAACATTTATTTTGAAAGAGTATTATGGGAAGAAAAAGGGAATCTAATTCCCAACTTCTCAGAACTTTACGTTGGGTCAGTGTAAAAAATTCTAATACTTTTAAAATTAATTAGAAAAAGCCTTACATTTTATCGATCATCGTATTAAACAAACATAAAAACTTTCATATTTCCTATGGTCTATGTAATTCTAACCTGCAACAAACACATGTCGCAGGGTTAAAAAATGAAACGATAATAACAGTTTGTCTCGTGACTTTATCAGTAAAAGTACAAAAATAACAATTACATTTATAGATTTCATTTTATTGAACAACTTGAAAAAGTAAAAAAAAAAAGAAAAGATACACGAAAATACACCCAACTTCCTCAAGATAGATAAATAAACTTATGATAGTCAATAACGCCGAAATCGGTTCCATCAAATTTGCACAATATTGTAGGTGAGTATTAAACAATCTACCTATGTGGTAACACAAAACACACAAACTAAGCTCGTCCCTAAGACCCATAGTTTCATAAATTCAAATCTTTTTATATCACTTGTCGAAAACTTCAAATCAACTGATCCTGCCAAACTTACCAAATAGAGTCTTATTTCCAGTAAGGAAATTCTGGAAATAGCTGCACCCAAATAAAAATAATAACGACATCCTAGATTCATTGGATGCTGAAAGACTTTTCGGCAATGTCTCCGTCGAATAATCTATAAAATTATGAGACAAAACATATATAATAATTCTTCGTTCCAGCCTCAGTATATTAAACCAAAACATTTTACTTCCTTTACCTTGCACAATACAATTACCTTCTTGTGATCAGTATGGTAACATTTAAACGGAGACTGACGATGCAGTTATGGGTTCACCTTTTGGTCCTACTTTATACAATTTTCATGTGACTCACGTAGAAAACAAAATCTTTAGTAATTTCGCCAAATCTATGATACATGTTCAAATAGAAAACTTGGACAAATAAAAAAAATACTTAAAGATTAATAGAATCCCTTACATTAACCGTTTAGTCAGCAATTCAGTATTTTACGGCGCAATTGTATAAGAAAAAATAATCTTATATATTAATAGCCGATGGTCTTGTGTACGTGCCTAGTGAAACAGTAATAGCCATATGTTCCCTACCGTTTAGAAGTTAAAAAAATGTGGCAAATCTTCCAGTCATAAATTGGATAAGTCTTCCATTGGATCTTTGGGACTGCAGCGATTCAATGTTTGAATGTGAGGAAAAGACCATAACTCACTTGATGACACTAGAGCCAAAAAGCGTCATAGATATAAGAACAGAATTTCAATACGGAAATATATTAATAAATACATGTTTTCTATTAAATTATCAAAATGGTTAAATTCTTTTTGATACTATGAAGTGATTTGTTTCCATTCTCAGATTGAAAAAAAAATAAGTAGAATAGGTTCCTAAAGATTACATGCCTTTATAGAACCGGTTTCTGGAATTTTAGGATGTCATCACTATATATATATATATATATATATATATATATATATATATATATATATAGAGAGAGAGAGAGAGAGAGAGAGAGAGAGACTGAAGATCCGTTATGTGAAACCGTGGTAGGTAGATCCTGGCTCACTAGGCTCTTTAAACTTTGCTCTACTTAGTGTATTGAGCACTTTTACGTTTTACTTAGCTTACTTCTTTGGTGTTTTTTTCTTTTGGCTAGGCATTGTGGTGTTGGGTGATTTTTTTCTTTTGGCTAGGCATTGTGGTGTTTTGTGTGATTTTTTTCTTTTGGCTAGGCATTGTGGTGTTGGGTGATTTTTTTTCTTTTGGCTAGGCATTGTGGTGTTTTGTGCGATTTTTTTATCTTGTGGCTAGGCATTGTGGTGTTGGGTGATTTTTTTTTTTGGCTAGGCATTGTGGTGTTCTGTGTGATTTTTTTTCATTTGGCTAGGCATTGTGGTGTTTTGGGTGATTTTTTTCTTTTGGCTAGGCATTGTGGTGTTGGGTGATTCTTCTACTTTTGGCTAGGCATTGTGGTGTTGGGTGATTTTTTCTTTTGGCTAGGCATTGTGGAGTTTTGGGTGATATTTTTATCTTTTGGCTAGGCATTGTGGTGTTTTGGGTGAATTTTTCTTTTGGCTAGGCATTGTGGTGTTTTGGGTGATTTTTTTCTTTTGGCTAGGCATTGTGGTGTTGGGTGATTGTTTTCTTTTGGCTAGGCATTGTGGTGTTGGGTGATTTTTTCTTTTGGCTAGGCATTGTGGAGTTTTGGGTGATATTTTTATCTTTTGGCTAGGCATTGTGGTGTTGGGTGATTTTTTTCTTTTGGCTAGGCATTGTGGTGTTTTGGGTGAATTTTTCTTTTGGCTAGGCATTGTGGTGTTCTGTGTGATTTTTTTCTTTTGGCTAGGCATTGTGGTGTTGGGTGATTTTTTAACTTTTGGCTAGGCATAGGGGTGTTGGGTGATTTTTTTCTTTTGGCTAGGCATAGCGGTGTTGGGTGATTTTTTTCTTTTGGCTAGGCATAGGGGTGTTGGGTGATTGTTTTCTTTTGGCTAGGCATTGTGGTGTTGGGTGATTGTTTTCTTTTGGCTAGGCATTGTGGTGTTTTGTGTGATTTTTTCTTTTGGATAGGCATTGTGGTGTAGGGTGATTTTTTTCTTTTGGCTAGGCATTGTGGTGTTTTGGGTGATTTTTTCTTTTGGCTAGGCATTGTGGTGTTTTGGGTGATTTTTTTATCCTTTGGCTAGGCATTGTGGAGTTTTGGGTGATATTTTTCTATTGGCTAGGCATTGTCGTGTTGGGTGATTTTTTTCTTTTGGGTAGGCATTGTGGTGTTGGGTGATTTTTTCTTGTGGCTAGGCATTGTGGTGTTGGGTGATTTTTTCTATTGACTAGGCATTGTGGTGTTGGGTGATTTTTTCTTTTGGCTAGGCATTGTGGTGTTGGGTGATTTTTTCTTTTGGCTAGGCATTGTGGTGTTTTGGGTGATTTTTTTTCTTTTGGCTAGGCATTGTGGTGTTGGGTGATTTTTTCTTTTGGCTAGGCATTGTGGCGTTTTGGGTGATTTTTTTTCTTTTGATTAGGCATTGTGGTGTTGGGTGATTTTTCTTCTTTTGGCTAGGCATTGTGGTGTTGTGTGATTTTTTTCTTTTGGCTAGGCATTGTGGTGTCGGGTGATTTTTTCTTTTGGCTAGGCATTGTGGTGTTGGGTGATTTTTTCTTTTGGCTAGGCATTGTGGTGTTTTGGGTGATTTTTTTCTTTTGTCGAGGCATTGTGGTGTTGGGGGATTTTTTTCTTTTGGCTAGACATTGTGGTGTTTTGGGTGATTTTTTTCTTTTGGCTAGGCATTGTGGTGTTGGGTGATTGTTTTCTTTTGGCTAGGCATTGTGGTGTTTTGTGTGATTGTTTTCTTTTGGCTAGGCATTGTGCTGTTGGGTGATTTTTTTCTATTTGGCTAGGCATTGTGGTGTTGGGTGATTTTTTCTTTTGGCTAGGCATTGTGGCGTTTTGGGTGATTTTTTCTTTTGGCTAGGCATTGTGGTGTTTTGGGTGATTTTTTTATCTTTTGGCTAGGCATTGTGGTGTTTTGGGTGATTTTTTTCTATTGGCTAGGCATTGTGGTGTTGGGTGATTTTTTCTTTTGGCTAGGCATTGTGGTGTTTTGGGTGATTTTTTATCTTTTGGCTAGGCGTTGTGGTGTTGGGTGATTTTTTTCTTTTGGCTAGGCATTGTGGTGTTTTGGGTGATTTTTTGTCTTTTGGCTAGGAATTGTGGTGTTGGGTGATTTTTTTTCTTTTGGCTCGGCATTGTGGTGTTTTGTGTGATTTTTTCTTTTGGCTAGGCATTGTGGTGTTAGGTGATTTTTTTCCTTTGGCTAGGCATTGAGGTGTTGGGTGATTTTTTTTTCTTTGGCTAGGAATTGTGGTGTTTTGTGTGATTTTTTTATCTTTTGGCTAGGCATTGTGGTGTTGGGTGATTTTTTAACTTTTGGCTAGGCATTGTGGTGTTGGGTGATATTTTCTTTTGGCTAGGCATTGTGGCGTTTTGGGTGATTTTTTTCTTTTGATTAGGCATTGTGGTGTTGGGTGATTTTTCTTCTTTTGGCTAGGCATTGTGGTGTTGGGTCATTTTTTTCTTTTGGCTAGGCATTGTGGTGTTTTGGTTGATTTTTTTCTTTTGATTAGGCATTGTGGTGTTGGGTGATTTTTTCTTTTGGCTAGGCATTGTGGTGTTGGCTGATTTTTTTCTTTTGGCTAGGCATTGTGGTGTTTTGGGTGATTTTTTTCTTTTGGCGAGGCATTGTGGTGTTGGGGGATTTTTTTCTTTTGGCTAGGCATTGTGGTGTTTTGGGTGATTTTTTTCTTTTGGCTAGGCATTGTGGTGTTGGGTGATTGTTCTTTTTGGCTAGGCATTGTGGTGTTGGGTGATTTTTTGTCTTTTGGCTAGGCATTTTGATGTTAGGTGATATTTTTTCTCTTGGCTAGGCATTGTGGTGTTTTGTGTAATTTTTTCTTTTGGCCAGGCATTGTGGTGTTGGGTGATTTTTCTTCTTTTGGCAAGGTATTGTGGTGTTGGGTGATTTTTTTCATTTGGCTAGGCATTGTGGTGTTTTGGGTGTTTTTTTCTTTTGCCTAGGCATTGTGGTGTTGGGTGATTTTTTCTTTTGGCTAGGCATTGTGGTGTTTTGTGTGATTTTTTTCTTTTGGCTAGGCATTGTGGTGTTTTGGGTGATTTTTTTCTTTTGGATAGGCATTGTGTTGGGTGATTTTTTTCTTTTGGCTCGGCATTGTGGTGTTTTGTGTGATTTTTTCTTTTGGCTAGGCATTGTGGTGTTAGGTGTTTTTTTTCCTTTGGCTAGGTATTGTGGTGTTGGGTGATATTTTTTCCTTTGGCTAGGAATTGTGGTGTTCAGTGATTTTTCTTTCTTTTGGCTCGGCATTGTGGTGTTTTTTGTGATTTTTTTCTTTTGGTTAGGCATTGTGGTGTTAGGTGATTTTTTTCTTTTGGCTAGGCATTGTGGTGTTGGGTGATTTTTTCTTTTGGCTAGGCATTGTGGCGTTTTGGGTGATTTTTTTCTTTTGATTAGGCATTGTGGTGTTGGGTGATTTTTCTTCTTTTGGCTAGGCATTGTGGTGTTGGGTTATTTTTTTCTTTTGGCTAGGCATTGTGGTGTCGGGTGATTTTTTTCTTTAGGCTAGGCATTGTGGTGTCGGGTGATTTTTTCTTTTGGCTAGGCATTGTGGTGTTGGGTGTTTTTTTCTTTTGGCTAGGCATTGTGGTGTTGGCTGATTTTTTTCTTTTGGCTAGGCATTGTGTTGTTTTGGGTGATTTTTTTTCCTTTTGGCGAGGCATTGTGGTGTTGGGTGATTGTTTTCTTTTGGCTAGGCATTGTGGTGTTTTGTGTGATTGTTTTCTTTTGGCTAGGCATTGTGCTGTTGGGTGATTTTTTTGTTTTGGCTAGGCATTGTGGTGTTGGGTGATTTTTTCTTTTGGCTAGGCATTGTGGCGTTTTTGGTGATTTTTTCTTTTGGCTAGGCAGTGTGGTGTTTTGGGTGATTTTTTCATCTTTTGGCTAGGCATTGTGGTGTTTTGGGTGATTTTTTTCTATTGGCTAGGCATTGTGGTGTTGGGTGATTTTTTCTTTTGACTAGGCATTGTGGTGTTTTGGGTGATTTTTTATCTTTTGGCTAGGCGTTGTGGTGTTGGGTGATTTTTTTCTTTTGGCTAGGCATTGTGGTGTTTTGGGTGATTTTTTTTCTTTTGGCTAGGAATTGTGGTGTTGGGTGATTTTTTTTCTTTTGGCTCGGCATTGTGGTGTTTTGTGTGATTTTTTCTTTTGGCTAGGCATTGTGGTGTTGGGTGATTGTTTTTTTTGGCTAGGCATTGTGGTGTTGGGTGATTTTTTGTCTTTTGGCTAGGCATTTTGATGTTAGGTGATATTTTTTCTCTTGGCTAGGCATTGTGGTTTTTGTGTAATTTTTTCTTTTGGCTAGGCATTGTGGTGTTGGGTGATTTTTCTTCTTTTGGCTAGGTATTGTGTTGTTGGGTGATTTTTTTCTTTTGGCTAGGCATTGTGGTGTTTTGGGTGATTTTTTTCTTTTGCCTAGGCATTGTGGTGTTGGATGATTTTTTCTTTTGGCTAGGCATTGTGGTGTTTTGTGTGATTTTTTTCTTTTGGCTAGGCATTGTGGTGTTTTGGGTGATTTTTTTCTTTTGGATAGGCATTGTGTTGTTGGGTGATTGTTTTCTTTTGGCTAGGCATTGTGGTGTTTTGTGTGATTTTTTTTCTTTTGGCGAGGCATTGTGGTGTTGGGTGATTTTTTCTTTTGGCTAGGCATTGTGTGACTTTTTATCTTTTGGCTAGGAATTATGGTGTTGGGTGATTTTTTTCTTTTGGCTCGGCATTGTGGTGTTTTGTGTGATTTTTTCTTTTGTCTAGGCATTGTGGTGTTAGGTGTTTTTTTTCCTTTGGCTAGGTATTGTGGTGTTGGGTGATGTTTTTTCCTTTGGCTAGGAATTGTGGTGTTCAGTGATTTTTCTTTCTTTTGGCTCGGCATTGTGGTGTTTTTTGTGATTTTTTTCTTTTGGTTAGGCCTTGTGGTGTTGGGTGATTGTTTTCTTTTGGCTAGGCATTGTGGTGTTTTGTGTGATTGTTTTCTTTTGGCTAGGCATTGTGGCGTTTTGGGTGATTTTTTTCTTTTGATTAGGCATTGTGGTGTTGGGTGATTTTTCTTCTTTTGGCTAGGCATTGTGGTGTTGGGTGATTTTTTTCTTTTGGCTAGGCATTGTGGTGTCGGGTGATTTTTTTCTTTTGGCTAGGCATTGTGGTGTCGGGTGATTTTTTCTTTTGGCTAGGCATTGTGGTGTTGGGTGATTTTTTCTTTTGGCTAGGCATTGTGGTGTTGGCTGATTTTTTTCTTTTGGCTAGGCATTGTGGTGTTTTGGGTGATTTTTTTCTTTTGGCGAGGCATTGTGGTGTTGGGGGATTTTTTTCTTTTGGCTAGACATTGTGGTGTTTTGGGTGATTTTTTTCTTTTGGCTAGGCATTGTGGTGTTGGGTGATTGTTTTCTTTTGGCTAGGCATTGTGGTGTTTTGTGTGATTGTTTTCTTTTGGCTAGGCATTGTGCTGTTGGGTGATTTTTTTCTTTTGGCTAGGCATTGTGGTGTTGGGTGATTTTTTCTTTTGGCTAGGCATTGTGGCGTTTTGGGTGATTTTTTCTTTTGGCTAGGCATTGTGGTGTTTTGGCTGATTTTTTTATCTTTTGGCTAGGCATTGTGGTGTTTTGTGTGATTTTTTTCTATTGGCTAGGCATTGTGGTGTTGGGTGATTTTTTCTTTTGGCTAGGCATTGTGGTGTTTTGGGTGATTTTTTATCTTTTGGCTAGGCATTGTGGTGTTTTGGGTGATTTTTTTTCTTTTGGCTAGGAATTGTGGTGTTGGGTGATTTTTTTTCTTTTGGCTCGGCATTGTGGTGTTTTGGGTGATTTTTTATCTTTTGGCTAGGCATTGTGGTGTTAGGTGATTTTTTATCTTTTGGCTAGGCATTGTGGTGTTGGGTGATTTTTTAACTTTTGGCTAGGCATTGTGGTGTTGGGTGATATTTTCTTTTGGCTAGGCATTGTGGCGTTTTGGGTGATTTTTTTCTTTTGATTAGGTATTGTGGTGTTGGGTGATTTTTCTTCTTTTGGCTAGGCATTGTGGTGTTGGGTGATTTTTTTCTTTTGGCTAGGCATTGTGGTGTTTTGGTTGATTTTTTTCTTTTGATTAGGCATTGTGGTGTTGGGTGATTTTTTCTTTTGGCTAGGCATTGTGGTGTTTTGTGTGATTTTTTTCTTTTGGCTAGGCATTGTGGTGTTTTGGGTGATTTTTTTCTTTTGGCTAGGCATTGTGTTGTTGGGTGATTGTTTTCTTTTGGCTAGGCATTGTGGTGTTTTGTGTGATTTTTTTCTTTTGGCTAGGCATTGTGGTGTTGGGTGATTTTTTCTTTTGGCTAGGCATTGTGGTATTTTGTGTGACTTTTTATCTTTTGGCTAGGAATTATGGTGTTGGGTGATTTTTTTTCTTTTGGCTCGGCATTGTGGTGTTTTGTGTGATTTTTTCTTTTGGCTAGGCATTGTGGTGTTAGGTGTTTTTTTTCCTTTGGCTAGGTATTGTGGTGTTGGGTGATGTTTTTTCCTTTGGCTAGGAATTGTGGTGTTCAGTGATTTTTTTTTCTTTTGGCTCGGCATTGTGGTGTTTTGTGTGATTTTTTTCTTTTGGTTAGGCATTGTGGTGTTAGGTGATTTTTTTCTTTTGACTAGGCATTGTGGTGTTGGGTGATTTTTTTTCCTTTGGCTAGGCATTGTGGTGTCTTGTGTGATTTTTTTCCTTTGCCTAGGCATTGTGGTGTTTTGTGTAATTTTTTAATCTTTTGGCTAGGCATTGTGGTGTTGGGTGATTTTTTATCTTTTGGCTAGGCATTGTGGTGTTGGGTGATTTTTTTTCAATCAACACGGATGTTTTTAGTCTTTTCTTTATTTCGCCTAATTTTTTCCCCCGATGCCAATTTGTTTAAGCACATATTTTTCACACTACTCGGGTGTAGGTAATAAATTATACATAGTATATATATATATATATATATATATATATATATATATATATATATATATATATATATATATATATATATATATATGTGTGTATATATATATATGTATATATATATGTGTGTGTGTGTTTGTGTGTGTTAAGCATTTCACTCCAAAGCAAGGAAATAAAGCCACGAAAACTCATGTGTGTTACAGGATGTTAGAGGATATGAGAAAAAAAACTATTAAAGAGGACAATACAAGAACACGTATTAAGAAGACAGACGTTAACAAGTGACATTGCATTTAAATTTTTGAAGATCAAAGTTGACTGGGAAGCAAGAAACTGGAAGGGAGACGTGCGATTGAAGAAACTGTTAGTATAGAACCTACGGCTAAAACTAGCCATCTCAAATGTAAAATGATGAGACCTATTAAGTATTTGGGCACCAATCCCTCTTTTATACAATTTTCATTGAAGACGGCGGAAAAAGGCACTGCGATTAAGCATTTTAGTAAATTTTTCTTGCATTTGTACAAGTTATTTTTTCTGGACATAGAGTGAGTAAAAACTGTCCCAATGACCTTCGGGTCAAAGCCTTTCGGTTAATCTATCAGTCATTATCACACTATCAATGATCTTTTTACTTAACTAAATATGTAGATTTTTTTTGTTTATATGTACGTATAGGGATGGGAAAGCTTTTAATTTCCGTACATTATTATATTATATACTAGTAGGCTTCGGCCGCTCACTATCTGGTAATTTTTCTAGGAAAAACTATTTGTTTTTCTACGGATTAATGTTCACTATTTATGAAATGTTGAAGGGGTTGTGGATGTTCAATATATTTTTGAAAAAATATGACTGTAAAGAAAGAAGAAATTAATTGTCGGGTGTGAGGGCAGACTTGTTATAGTTAAGGAAAGTTTTACAAATAGATGCCAACTTGTTGAAGGCCAAGTAAAATTCTAATTTTCAACACTTTTCTGCACTATATACGACAATATTCCTAAACAGAACTATTTTTTATATGAAAATCAAAAAAATCCTAGATTAAAAGAGCAGTAATGAAGGTCAGTTAATTAATGAAATATACTTTTTAAAAATCAATATGCAAATTAGATAAATCTGAAAAATGATATTGCCTAGAAGTAGATAATATACAAGTCAGATATTGAGCTTTTAGCGTGTAAAAAGCTGTCTTTGGACAGAGTGCTCTCAGGGGTTTCTCTGTCAAAGGACAGAGGGGTAATCGATAAAATTATACTGAGTGGTGCTCAGCCCTGGGGAACAGCTGCCCGAGGCCAAGCCCTCCCATTGCAACAGAAGAAGGTGCTCGCACCAAGGCCAGCGCAACCGGCGGTGGCTGAGGGCAATTTTTGTCTTTGTCCCGGGCGTACGCGCTCGGGTCCCCACCTAAAGAAGACCTTGTGTCACATGTTGTCCAAGGAGAAGGAATTAATACCGCGTGTAAATGCCTATCAGTCGGATTAATTAGAGTAGCTAATGGAGATCAGCCCCTCCCTATTTCTCCCTCGGCCTTGTGCCACAATTCTGTATTGTTCAGAATAAATCTTAAATTACCATAAAGTGGTGTGTGGATATTTTAACCTCATAATTCGTGGGAGAATTGAGCGTCAATTTCGCATTTATTCGTATCGAAGAAGATTATAATTTCCAAACATAAGCCTATTATTCTAAACCATACTTTACATTATTTCGTATTATTCTAAACCGGAAGTTCCCAGTTCGAAATGAAAATATTTGCTCGCGCCTAACCAAATTTTATGTGATAAAAAGTAGATTTAAAAATAAAAAAGAACGATTAATAGTGCATTGAATATAATTTATAACTTATATGATTAATGTTCACAAATTTAATGAAAGGTATGGGCTTGTTCTTAACGGGTAATCTCCTGTGGCCTAACATGAGGAGAAGCGAAGTTCCGATGAAAAGGCGCGAGCAGCCCTACGGCAAAGAATGTCCAGAGAGAGGGTTAATGGGAGATAACCGCGGATTCGAAATCAGAACATTAACAGTTATCATTGATAACTCTCTCCTCCAATTTGCGGACCCTAGTTAATATATTCTTAATACTTGATATAATGAAAAAATATCACAATCGCTCAATAAATATTTATAACTATTTATCTTGGGACTCATTCATACAATTACAAGTAATCCATAATAATATTTTAAATTTTGGAATCATATTTATTTTTGTCATATGAATCTTACGAAACGGTTTCTAAATCTTCGATTGTCTTTCAATCATTCCGCCTCACCTGCTATCCTCAACACCGTTTGAGAGCCATTGATCTAAATGATACGTTACATTATTTCTTATCTATTTAGTCAGTTAAGTATCATACGTGAGTCACGTTTGGACGTGTATTTCTATTTTGATTCATGACTGACAGAAGATTTCCCCTCAGTATGTTTATTTGTGCGTAAGGTAAGGTAACGAACCTGACTGGGATTCGATCTCGGGTCTCTGATTTCTCATTCCGAGCCATTATCCAATAATTAACTGAGCAAAAATAGTTACCTTGGACGTAGTTTATTTGTTATCTTCATCAATGATCTTCCAATAGTCATCAATTGCCAACTTAGTATTTATACTGATGGCACAACTATATACTAAGTAAATAGTTGTGCCATCGGTAAGTTTGATCGGTTCGATAAAGTGAAATCGGAGGCTGATCTCAAAAACGGCAAGCAAGAAGTTGTTAATTGGGGCAAGAAATGGCTTGTAAATTTTAACGCCTCCAAAAGGTAACTGCTGTCTTTTAGAAACCTTAGAGAATTAAAATTGAGTTCTCTCTCGATTTTCCTTTTGGATTTGCAGCAATATATTTTCCATTTTTTCCTGTTGTTTTTACCACATCTCTTCCATTCTTTCTTGAAGCTGTAATTGTTGTTCATTCTGGTATTTTAAAGATACTTTTGAAATCCTCCATGATAAGTGTGTCTTTTACGAAAAACTCTGATATTCCGTATTTGGGGAGAGTTCCTTTTAAATCACGGTGGTCCTCGCAAATCCTCGAAGCAAAGTTGCCGTTTAGAGGCCAGAAGGAAAGACACAGAAGATGAAGGTAGGTTGAACAAGTGTATTGAAATAACAGATATATACAAAGCAAAAGTGTTAGTAATAAGCAGATAGAGGTGTCCGTCCGAACGGTAGGTTAACACTGCGTCTCCGCTCCCCAACCGACTCTCACGGTTAATATTTATGAGAAGAGAAAGAGTTCATTCTACTGTAGGAGGGTTTGCCACAACAGTTAACTTCGTCAACGATCTTGCAATAGTCATCAATTGCCAACTTAGTATTTATACTGATGACACAACTATATACTAAGTAAATAGTTGTGCCATCAGTAAGTCTGATCGGTTCGATAAAGTGAAACTGTCGGTTCATCTCGAAAACGGCAACCAAGAAGTTGTTAATTGGGGCAAGAAATGGCTTGTAAATTTTAACGCCTCCAAAAGGAAACTGCTGTCTTTTAGAAATCTTAGAGAATTAAAATTGAGTTCTATCAGCATGGCTAATGCTAATATCGAGGATAGCGACTCATTGCGCCTTATGACATGAAGTGGAACGATTATATTGAATCATTTGCTACATCGGCCGCTAGGAAAGTTGGTTCACTCTGTCGTGCCAAAAGATCTTCCTCGTCAGAATCCATTTTTCACGTTTATACATCTAGTATTTGTCCGTGCATTGAATACAGCTGCTATATCTAGTCTGATAATCCTGCTATATATCTAGAGATTCTCGACAAAATCCAAAGAAGGGTCTGTTATGTTATTGACCCTGAACTGGCATCTCGACTTCCGTTACTTTCTCACTGCCATGAGATATTTCCTCTTTCTATAGATATTTTCATGTCAGTTGTTCTAATGGTCTCTTCTCATTGGTGCCTCGACTGTGAATTTAAGCGACTGGCAACTAGGTCTAATCGTTTTACTGTTGAAATAGATTCTTATCCCGCACTTATCGCATGCGGGATGCTCCTCTGGCTTCTAGCTTCCTGTCTCGTGCAATCTTCAAAAATTTAAGTGTAGCATCAATCGATATCTTTTGTCTTCTTCAAAACTGTTCTTCTTGACCATTCTCTTCACTCTCAGGCCTTTCTCATTTTCTTCCACCAACTCTCAGTAATCCCTTGCGTCTTAGTGGCATTATGGCCTTGAATGGGATGAAAAGATTATCTATCTATCTATCTATCTATCTATCTATCTATCTATCTCTCTCTCTCTCTCTCTCTCTCTCTCTCTATATATATATATATATATATATATATATATATATATATATATATATATATGCGAGGGTGAAAATACTCTTCCCCGAATCATTATTGAGATGTTAGGTTAATGAAATAATAAGCTGAATAAATTCGTGTTTACAACCCTCCCATATATATATATATATATATATATATATATATATATATATATATAGTGAGAGAGGGGGGGAGAGAAATTAGGGAGAATTAATTACGGCTGCACACATACATATATAATAAATATAGCATATTTTAAACTCTCTCTCTCTCTGTATATATATATATATATATATATATATATATATATATATATATATATATATATATATATATATATATATATATATCCTATTCTAACTCTCTGTCTCTACATATATATATATATATATATATATATATATATGTATGTATATATATATATATATATATAAAATATATACACACACATATGCATGCATACATATCTCCCTGTCTTTCTCCCATTCTCTCTCTGATATGCATATATATATATATATATATATATATATATATATATATATATATATATATATATATATATATATATATATATATATTAGGGGGTTCAGAGAAGTTTACTTCCCAAAAATGTATTCGGACTTTTGGTTATACAAACATTAATTTTAGGATCCGGTTTGTTCTGATAATTTTTCTGCATCATCATATATAAATACACACACACACACACACACACACACACACACACACACACACATATATTATTATTATTATTAGTAGTAGTAGTAGTAGTAATTTTATGAGTATAAGAAACTATACTCGGTCGGAAAACCTTCGGTGTCTTGATTTACAAATAATCAAACCAATATCAAAGGGAAAAAAAGGTATAAAAAAAAGAACCACGAACATGTACGTTAGCCGAAAATAATCGTCTAGCATGCAAGTCCAAAGCCCAAAGAAAAAAAACCCGATACAAGTACACAAAATAACTAAAGTGCTCAATACAATAAGTATATATATATATATATATATATATATATATATATATATATATATATATATATATATATATATATATGTATGTATATATGTATTAGAAAGAGAGAAAGAGAGTGAAGAAGCAAAAATAGATAAGAAAAACTGGAATAAGTCAGATAAATGATGGAAGAAAATAATTAACCGTAAAGAGATAGTAAGAAAAAAAGAAATGGAAAAGATAGCGACTTTGAATAATGCATTCCGAGAATAACGTGATCCATCGGCGAAATATTAACGTCCAATTTTCAACTATACAAACCCGATCGGTATTTATAGTTTTTCTTTTCTCTTCACTTTTTCATATTTCTTCACAGACGCTTCGTACAAGCATTTCCACTCAAAATCTCCGTTTTGTTTTTTTTTCTTTTCTTTTTTGGTTCCATTTTGCAACTCTTTCTAAAGTTTCTGTTTTTTTTTGCGTTGCCTACAATCTTTGTATATAGTCACGAACACTGCCTGTTTTTGAATTTCTACAAGAATCTTGCTGCCATTCTATATCCGTATGTCTTTTACAAGTTTAATAGTTGTGTACTTGAGCGGTAGACCTTCTATGATACATGTTTCATTAAAATGTCTGACAAATTAATTCTATTAATTCGTTTTATTTCTTCTATGCCTACAAGAGATTTTTTTTTACTTAATAACAGATGAAATTGTCTGAATTATTGTCCCGAGTGCTTTCGGCAACGCTATTAGCCGAAAATTCTGTTTCTTCTGGTTTCATTGAGTTGTTATTTTCTTTGATGCTTAACGGATCCTGTGCCCTTGGGAAAAGTATGAATCCCCCTCTTCTCCCCTCAGCTATGGGTAGAATGCAGAACAAACCCGGTTCTATAGACTTGGATGGCAACTGGTCTACCACAGAAAGAAATGGCAACCTACTGCGGGAAAAAAATCTGCCTCGTCAGTCATTTATCGAAAGATACATGATCTCCTAAGCGTGTATCACGCATGGCACATAAAAAATTAATAATTATGTATTTGGAAAGCAATCTCTCTCTAATACATGTTCCATTAAAATAACTGACAAGGTACTTCGAATATTTTTTTATTGTTTTTGTTGTACTGGAATGTCCCACACTCCCTATTGCCTATGTGCACTGACTATATCAGTAGATATATATAGTGAGCACAGGATATACCTGGCGATTTGATTCGGCAATTAGTTGCAGATTCTCCTGCAGCTGCGCTGGTCGAACTCTCTGCCTCCGCGCAGAGAGGAACCAGGACGAGGCTATGCCGAAGGGCAGAGTCTCATCTGGGGTGATAGACAGTTACCCGATCTGAATGTCAGAACTTGCTAACACGTTCACCTGCCGGCAGTCTATTACGAAATCTGACTTCAAACACCAACTTTATAGTAGTCAACTTAGGCAATAAAACATTTTTACGATTTGGTTTATAGCTTTATCTGAATTCTTAGCATTGTTTTCACCCTAAAAGTATCACTGCGAATAAAATTGCTGTTGGTACCTGCAGATGAAACTGTATCAGAAAATGCCAATTACGAGATAACTTGTCGTCAGTAAAAAAATAATTACTTAAAATTGGACAGACAATGTGTTAAGAAATTTGAAAGTTTATAAATGTTATGGATGCAAAGATGATAATAATAAAAAAAAAAGTTTATCAGTTAACATGATGATTTCTTCCTTATGAAATACAAATGCTTAGAGAAAGCAAAGACTGAAGGTGGAGGAAACTAAGGTCAAAGTTAATCAGAGAGTTCTATCACAAACTTACCACCTTTTTCAGGTAGAACAATTACGAAATCAAACTACAAACACCAACTTAGGCAGTTAAAAGTTTTTAACGAGTTGATTTTATATTTAATTTTAATATTTAATATTTCGATGTTTTCACCATTTACAAGAGTGAAATAAAGTATAGAGTAGGGTTTGACACAGAGGTGTCACTCTGCGATACTGTAGTTAACAATACCCCATCAAAAACATACGCCTGTGCGACAAACAATATGGTTTTCACTCTTTTAAGTCCACTGCTGATGTCTTAACTATTATTACGCGTAAAATCGGTGGAGCTCTTCATAATAAAAATCTGTCGAGAGTTATCGCCCTAGATATCTTGAAGTCTTTTGATACTGTGTGCCATAGGGGATTGTTGCAAAAACCGACCATCTATGGAATTAATGGGAGAGACTTATCAAGTCTTTTGAAGTCAAGTAGGTCTGTGAAGGTTGTTGTTAATGGTCAATCCTACGAATCACATGAGATCAATGCTGGCGTCCCCTAAGACTATTTTTTGGTCGTATCCTCTTTCTGCTTTATATTAACAATCTGTCCAAGAACACTCAGATCTTTACTAAATATATATGCAGATGACACCACAGTTGCACATCCAAATATCTTGATAACCAGTGCCTGTCAGCTGATCTTTCCTCTGACCATGCTCTTACAGCTCAATAGGGAAAAGACCGAATGATATCATGCAATACATCTAAAACTAAACTCGTAATAGAAAGACAGTCGAAATATTGTTATCCATTGTTAATCTCTGTGTTCTTCTCTTAGTGGTGTAATAATAATAATAATAATAATAATGATGATGATGATGATGATGATAATGATGATGATGATGATGATGATGATGATAATAATGATGATGATGATAACAATAATAATGATGATTATGATGATGATGATAATAATAATGATGATGATAATAATAATGATGATGATGATGATGATAATAATAATGATGATGATGATGATGATAATAATGATGATGATGATGATAATTATAATAATAATAATGACAAGAAGAATACCACAAAAACAAAAAGTGCCTCCTTATAAATATGGCGGTCCCTGCAGACGGCAATGAATCTTTGAGGAGCTTTAAAAAACTATCAAAATACAAGGACCTTGAAATTGAAATCTCAAAAGTGTGGCACATGAGAACAATTCCAGTTGTAGTTCGAACCTTCGGAATGGTTGGAAAAGATTCCAATAGACTCATTGAAGGGTTTCCTGGTGGCCCATGACTTAAAGAAATACAAAGAAATGTTCTCACGAGTACCGCCCACACCTTACAAAGAGCATTATCTATGTAAAACGTGTGATTGTTTTCTTGTATTTTTAAATTGCTCAATGGAAAATGTCATGATGCCATTTCTGAACATAGGAAAGAAATGAGTACCCACCAGAAATCAAAAGAAATAAAATAATAATAATACTATACCTACTGAAACTCCGTCCTGGGTATGACGATAAACTTCGTCCGCGTCCAGGGTAAGACGATAAACTACGTCTAACAGCAATGCCTCTTATAAGGAGGTTTCGAGGAGCGTGGAACCACCTCTTAATTGCTGGTGTTCTCAGGTCCACCCTGATCCGGGTTGGTAGCACCTGTTAGGGTCCCAGCTATGGGCAAATAGTTAATCCCGAAACTGAGGTAAACAACATTATGAAAGTGTAAAAACAGATTTTAATACCAGAAATACTTTGTAAAAATTATTACCAGAAATAAATTTTTGAAGAAAAAAAAACTATTACTATTATTTGAAAAAAACAAAACAAACAACAATACGTTTTGGGAAATAATATTACCAGAAACAGATTTTTGACAAAACTAAATATTACCAGAACAAAAAAAGTTGACGGCATTAAATAACCCATTGAGGCTGATATGCCGTAAAACAAAACAAACCAAACCAAACCCACTGAAACTGTAATACAGTGTAACCCGGATATAAGAGACCAGGATATAAGAGAAACCCGGATAACCAGATTTTCTCTGGTCCCAAATTAGAGCCTGTGTTAATAAAACAAAATAGACAAAACCCGGATATAAGAGAAACCCGGATATAAGGGACTTATCCGGTCCCGACAACTGTCTTATATCCGGGTTACAATGTACTTAAAAAAGAAAGCAAAGGCAAATGCAACCGACCAAATACAGAAATGATAGCAAGATAAACCACTTCACGGTCAATACTCTGCCCGTACCAAACAAGCTGATGTAGACAAACCCCGTACCCATCAGTGGATACGTAGTATAGGGTTAAAAACTGAAACTGGAGGTTTTATTCTTGCTGCTAACTAGAAATTATCAGGCACTCATATTTAAAAATTGTGTTACCCCAAAATGCAGATTCTGTGATAAATATTCAGAAACAACTGGCTATCTTGTTTCAGGTTGCACCTAAACTGAATATAAAACTCGGTATGAAAGAATGGGCCAATATCTGCACTGAAAAATATGTAAAAGGAAATTGCAAGAAATTGGTACCAACGTCTCCCAGAGCCGGTTACGGAGAGAGGACCTGTAACAATTTTATGGGACTTTACAATACACACAGAACAATCAAAGCTAATCAGGAGGCACGGTGGAGTAATGGATAACGGCTCGGATTGAGGAATCGTAGAACCGAGTTCGAATTCCAGTAAATAGCAGGACAGACTAGGTTCTATAGCCTTGGATGGCAACTGGTCTAGGAGAAGTTCAACTCTGAATTCAAAACCAATCGGCATCTGCACCGGCATCCGGCGGCCTCTTGGTTACTCCTGCGTCTGTAAGAGCATATTCTGCGGCAAGTAAGAGCATATTCCTCCCTCCACTGGGATAGCACGCGAGGTATGGGGACCGCGTGTGAAGTTCAAACTCCCTTGTCACTCCGTTTCATGAATTCACCGCCGTTGGAATCGGGAATGGCTGTCGCTCGTTTCAGCATTGGCGACGGATCGCCGTGCTTGGTCGGCTTTCGTTCGGGACGTGGTGAATTCTTTGGAAGGAGCCGGCTTTACCGATCCAGGGTGAATGCCGCAACATACATACATATACAAAGCTAATCGCCCAGACATCGTGATCAAAGACCACAAAAACAGAAGACGTTTTCTCATTGACATAGCAGTTTTTGCAAGCTATAAGGTATCTTTGAAGATTTTCAAAAACTATCAAAATACAAGTGGAAATCTCAAAAATGTGGCACATGAGGATGTCAATTATTTTAGCTGTAGTTGGACCCATCGAATTGACTGGAAAAGATTCCAATAGATTCACTGAAGGGATCACGGGTAGCCCTTGCCTTAAAGAAATACTAAAAAATGTATTCACAAGTACAACTCACACCTTACGAAGGGCTTTATTAATGATCTTAGTTGTTTTATTTTTATTTTTTTACAAAAAAGTTCAGTGAAAATGTCGTGATGCCATTTCTGACCTTATGTCTCTTGTTGAGACCCGGAAGGAACAGAATATACAACAGAAATCAAAGGAAATAATAAGAAGAACAATAATAATAGTAATAATAACATATCTTTCTTTGAAAGAACATTTCACTTTTCGTTTATAAAATTCAAATCTAGCTGACGTGGTTATGTTGAATATCGTTTATATTTGTAAATATCTTCTGCTGCCTTGATTTTTTTTTATGAGTTATTGTTACAAGATGGTTCCCCTACGAAATGTAATCCCTGAGTTGGGAAACGGAGGCATGTCAAATACTCGTCAGATTTATTTGTCAGAAATATCGTATGTCTGTGGATAGTTAAAATGAAAATGGCGTCATCCGTAGGCAAAGAAAATGACTGTTATTGACGAAGCAATTTGATTGGTTGCTTTCTCGGTAGCAAAATGGAGCCACTAACATTTACAGTTTACAAACAGGATTAGAGAAATTTAGATAAACGGATACACATCGGCTCTGGTTAAACTGTACATTCTCAGAAGTACAAAAACTTAAATGTATGCGTATATACGTAGATAACTCATAGTATTAGGTAACTTTTTTTCTTTACTTACACTTAATTCAGCAAAATTTAGAATTCTTGAAATAGAAAGGAAATTTACTGGCCTGTAAATCTTTTTTTAAGTGCAAAATTTTCCCTTCAGTCTACACTCTGAGATATATTTTTCTAACTTTGGCCACCACAAGTCCACAAATTATAGGCAGACGAACATACACTCCGTGAAGCAGTAAATTTATTTCTTTTTAAAATCTATAAAACAGAAGTGTTATAAAAGTTTCGAAATAACATAAAATTCCACGGTTTCTATAAAAATAACAAGCAATACGGGGTGCGGCAAAAGTAACGCACTTTTTTAATTATTAGCTTTTACAGAACAAAAATAAATTACAGTCATTTAAGAAAATTTTGGAGGGTTGTTTAAAAAGTTCTATGCCTCACCCAGAAAGAGTTGGAAAAACAAGACAGTTTTACACTGTTTTTCAATATAGTCACCCTGACAGCAATTCACTTGGTCCAACGATACTTAAGCATCGCAATCCCATCATGAAAGAAGGTGGCGTACTGGTCCTCCAAAAGCTCCACCACAGCATATATGATCCCGTCATTGTTTTCAAAATGGCGACCACCCAGGTGGGTTATGAGTTAGGAAGAAGTCAGATGGAGCTAAGGAGAATAAAAAGGATGGGGTATCAGTTCAAAGCCACAGTTGGCTGATTCAGCTACTGTAACCTATGTATTGCAAACGAGCGCGTTATCCTGGAGCAAGAGTCCACCTGCCGAAGCCATCCCTCTGTGTTTCAGCTTGATTGCTTCCTTCGGTTGTATTAATTAATTGATGAATAGTAATTCCATTAATAGTTTTTTCCCTTTTATCAAGTAGTCTATCATATTTACGCATGTTTATTCAGAATCTACCCCCCCCCCAAAAAAAAACAGAAGCCATTAACTTTGCCAACAGACGCTGTCTGCTTGAACATCTTTGTAGGTGGAGAACCAAAATGTTTTCCACTGTTTACTTCAGGTTCGAAGTAGTGAACCCAGGTTTCATCTAGACATCCCCCTAGCACATCATTCAATATTTGAGCCTAACAACTTTAATAAAATATTGTACTAGCAATCATAATTATGAAAGCTGGTCATATTTTACTGTTATTATACCGTGTGTCTAAAAATATAGCGCTTTTATCGTAGTCGCTAACGATCCTCGGATTTTTGGGCTGAGATCAAACTGTAGTATCTGTTCTAATGCGTATAAACTGCATTTTATCTGTCAGCTGAGCCTCTTTTCATGGACATAGCGCAACTGAGCTGTGTCTCTGTCTATGGACAGAGTGCAACTGAAAAAAATATTGAGTGGTGCCCGATCTTCAGGAACAGCTGTAGGCGGCAGTACCTACCCTCATTGCACTAAAGAAGGGGGATCGGTAGTAATACGGCAAATACGGCAGTACCGGGGGCTAGGCTATTTTTGGACCTGGCCCAGGTGCACGCGCTCGGGCTCCGCACATTAACTGATCTTGTGTTACATCCTATCTGCAAGAAAATACAATCGCTTCTCGGCCTTTTGGCTAAGATCGAAGTGTAGTATCTGTTCTCGGATTGCTCGCTGAATGATCGCCTTTAGGCTGGGAGCGATCACCGATACAGGCCGGTCGCAGGGATTCGTCCCTGCGCTGGTAGTATCATAGCTAGACTAGCTAAAGCCAAAGCTAAAGACCAGCTTGGACAAGCTATGACCAGCTAAAGCCAAAGCACTGCGGCCCGGGTGAAAACTCGGGTCCATTCCCCCTCCCGTCCCACGTTAAACCCTGACCTTGTGTCACAACCTGACCCTGTGGGAGGTCAAGTAGATCCCGGCCTTTTGGCTAAGATCAAAGTGTAGTATCTGTTCGCAGATTACTCGCTGAATGATCGCCTTTAGGCCGGGAGCGATCACTGATACAGGCCGGTCGCAGGGATTCGTCCCTGCGCTGGTAGTATCGGGGCTACGTCTGACTAGCTATGACCAGTTCTGACCCGCTTGGACAAGCTAAGACCAGCCATGACCAGCTATGACTAGCTAAGACCAGCTAAAGCACTGAGGCCCGGGTGAAAGCTCGGGTCCACTCCCCCTCCCGTCCCACGTTAAACCCCGACCTTGTGTCACAACCTGACCGTGTGGGAGGTCAAGTAAATCCCGGCCTTTTGGCTAAGATCAAAGTGTAGTATCTGTTCGCAGATTACTCGCTGAATGATCGCCTTTGGGCCGGGAGCGATCACTGATACAGGCCGGTCGCAGGGATTCGTCCCTGCGCTGGTAGTATCGGGGCTACGTCTGACTAGCTATGACCAGCTCTGACCAGCTTGGACAAGCTAAGACCAGCCATGACCAGCTATGACTAGCTAAGACCAGCTAAAGCACTGAGGCCCGGGTGAAAGCTCGGGTCCACTCCCCCTCCCGTCCCACGTTAAACCCCGACCTTGTGTCACAACCTGACCGTGTGGGAGGTCAAGTAAATCCACGGCCTTTTGACTAAGATCAAAGTGTAGTATCTGTTCGCAGATTACTCGCTGAATGATCGCCTTTAGGCCGGGAGCGATCACTGATACAGGCCGGTCGCAGGGATTCGTCCCTGCGCTGGTAGTATCGGGGCTACGTCTGACTAGCTATGACCAGCTCTGACCAGCTTGGACAAGCTAAGACCAGCCATGACCAGCTATGACTAGCTAAGACCAGCTAAGACCAGCTAAAGCACTGAGGCCCGGGTGAAAGCTCGGGTCCACTCCCCCTCCCGTCCCACGTTAAACCCCGACCTTGTGTCACAACCTGACCGTGTGGGAGGTCAAGTAAATCCACGGCCTTTTGACTAAGATCAAAGTGTAGTATCTGTTCGCAGATTACTCGCTGAATGATCGCCTTTGGGCCGGGAGCGATCACTGATACAGGCCGGTCGCAGGGATTCGTCCCTGCGCTGGTAGTATCGGGGCTACGTCTGACTAGCTCTGACCAGCTTGGACAAGCTAAGACCAGCCATGACCAGCTATGACTAGCTAAGACCAGCTCTGACCAGCTAAATCACTGCGACCCGGGTGAAAGCTCGGGTCCACTACACCTCCCGTCCCACGTTAAACCCCGACCTTGTGTCACAACCTGACCGTGTGGGAGGTCAAGTAAATCCACGGCCTTTTGACTAAGATCAAAGTGTAGTATCTGTTCGCAGATTACTCGCTGAATGATCGCCTTTAGGCTGGGAGCGATCACTGATGCAGGCCGGTCGCAGGGATTCATCCCTGCGCTGGTAGTATCGGGGCTACGTCTGACTAGCTATGACCAGCTCTGACCAGCTTGGACAAGCTAAGACCAGCCATGACCAGCTATGACTAGCTAAGACCAGCTAAGACCAGCTAAAGCACTGAGGCCCGGGTGAAAGCTCGGGTCCACTACACCTCCCGTCCCACGTTAAACCCCGACCTTGTGTCACAACCTGACCGTGTGGGAGGTCAAGTAAATCCACGGCCTTTTGGCTAAGATCAAAGTGTAGTATCTGTTCGCAGATTACTCGCTGAATGATCGCCTTTAGGCCGGGAGCGATCACTGATACAGGCCGGTCGCAGGGATTCGTCCCTGCGCTGGTAGTATCGGGGCTACGTCTGACTAGCTATGACCAGCTCTGACCAGCTTGGACAAGCTAAGACCAGCCATGACCAGCTATGACTAGCTAAGACCAGCTAAGACCAGCTAAAGCACTGCGGCCCGGGTGAAAGCTCGGGTCCACTCCCCCTCCCGTCCCACGTTAAACCCCGACCTTGTTCTCACAACCTGACCGTGTGGGAAGTCAAGTAAATCCACGGCCTTTTGACTAAGATCAAAGTGTAGTATCTGTTCTCATCTTAATTTGATTCTATCTCACCGCTTGTATCTTCCCTTCTTTTATTTTCTCACTGAAACAAAGTAGAGTATTTCCCCCTCTTTTCACGCGATCAAAACGGAATAGTCGATTATTTATGGGGTATTGGCAGGGCGTAACGGTCGTGTTAACTAACGAAGGGAAGGACAAGCCAATTATAATAGGATTATCACATCAAAGCAATATGTTTTTTTGTGGTTAACAAACCATTTAATATGTTCAAATGCTCTGAACGCGATCAACAACACTTTAACAAACCATTTGACATATTTCTACATTAATTTCAGAGATTTATCCGGAATTGCTTGTTTTAATTCAGGAATTGTTTTCGGCTTGAGCCTGTAAAGAAGATCTTTCATTAGACCCGACAAGAAGAAGTCTGGTCGTATTAGGTCCGGTGATAGTGAGGTCTACTCAATTAATCCACGTCGTCCTATCAAACTTCGCTCGAAAGGGAAAAAGAGCATCACTTTTGCCACACCCGGCAAAGTTTTATAACAAAAAAGGTCATGGCTGACATGATCAAATGATTCATGAAGTAGGTGTTCAAGAATCTCCACAACTTCCTTCTTAATATGCCTCTATTGTCATGGATTCTTGGGAAATATAGTAATGTGCTTTCTTGTTTCCTTCTGCAAACGTATGGAATTTAAAGATGCATTTCGTCTATAGTGGTTGCCACCCAATTTAAAGAGGCCTATTCCACCATTTCGTCATTTATGTTTCAGTCCCTATATATTAAGTCTAAGCAACCTTCCCTTTGTAAGAAGAAGGAATCGTCGTTGGGTCTGAATGTAATTTGTCAGTGATTTATATTACTGATTCTCTGGTAGTATTTTTCACTCTCCATTTGAGTATGCTTGAGATCATTTATATTAAGTCTAAGCAACCCTCCCTTTATAAGCAGAAGGAATGGTTACTGGGTTTTTAGTCATTTATATGTTTTGTCCAAGATTGATCTCTGAAGAGCGAGGAGTAATAACAGGTTGTTATATTTTTGCCTTCCATTACTTTTAATTAGATATTAATTTAATTAGACTTAATTTTAACTTAAAACGTAACTTATTGATTGTTGCAGGATCGATTATATTACAGATCCTTCCTTGGATTTCGTCAAAACACTCGACAAATATAGCAGGAGCACTAGACCAGATATGGTAACAGTATTCAATGCACGAACAAATGGTAGATTTGTAAATGTAAAAATTCACAGTTACATTCACTTACACGTAAATACCCCTCAGCTATGGGTTAATAGTAGAACAGAAAGGGCTCTTCAGCCTTGGTTGGCAGCCAACCTAGGAGAAGGATAACTTTGAATTCGAAACCATCTATAGCCCCGAAGGAAAGGATCGTGGTGTTCACAATGATTCTATGACACCGACTAAAGTCGACCTCCTCCTGTAAAATAATTTATTTTCAACTATATAATAAACATCGAAACATTTTTTTACAGTGGTTAACTATTAGATTACGTGTATTCTATCGATCCAAATGATACCGAATTAGTGATGGCCAACCTGTAAACATCTGCACTGATTTGCTGTTACATTCACTTACACGTAAATACCCCTCAGTTTTGGGTTAATAGCAGAACAAAACGGGCTTTTCAGCCTTGGCTGGCACCCAGTATAGGAGAAGGATAACTTTGAATTCGAAACCGTCTATATCCCTGAAGGAAAGGATCGTAGTGTTCACAATAATTCAGCCTTCTCCTGTAAAATAATTTATTTTCAACTTATAAGAAACATGAAGACATCTCTTCCGTTTCTCTCCTTTTTAATTGTCTCCACTATTACCAACATGTCAGAAAATAATTATTTTTGTGTTTCCGATACATCATCATCAGTCCTGTGATCGGATGTGATGGTATAATCACTGCGCAGATGAGCACCTGACCAGCTTCTTCCACCTGTCTCGGTTGCGTGCATCTGGATTAAAAGTTGGAGTCATATTCATTCGTGCATAACGGATCTTTTGGGCAAGTCAACATGATGGAGTCCATCCTACTCATGGTTAGCTGTTGGGTAAAGTGTATTTTAACCATCAACAATCCGGAAAAAAATTATCCAGTCCCCGACAGATTCACATGATGCCGAATTAATGATGCTCTGCACTGATTTGTTTTATCTGAATAAATATTTGCCAATGCTGTTTTATAATTTATGAATTTGACTTTTGCGTATGAAAATGACGATTTCCTTATTTGGACATGTTTCTATTATTTAAAAAATACTTTTGTATGATTCTACTCCATTGTAGAGATATGTATGGTTACTTACTATACGAGGCGGCACCCCTAAAACTAGAATTTGAAGGTAATACATGAATTGGACATTGGTGTATATTTCATCATTTGGGGGTCAAAAGTCAGAAAGACCAATAGGACATGTTCTGGGTTGACTGATTTAGTTTTTTTCTCTCTTTTCATTGGCTATAACGATTAATAATCCGGCACAATACTTATATAAATAATGCCGAATTAGTGATGGTCAACCTGTATAAATCTACATTGATTGGCTGTATATGAAGCTTTTGTCAAAGTTGGTGTATAATTTATGGATTTCATTTATGCCTGTAGATAGAATAATTTCATGACTTTTTACAAACATCCTCCATCTTGGAGATGTCAATGCGGTACTCGTCTCACACATGAAGAAAAATGCTACCCGAATGATTGGAGAATTTGAACAGCATAAATCCGGCACAAATATATTACAGGTTGGTCATCATAAGTCCGGCACAAATATATTACAGGTTGGTCATCATAAATCCGGCACAAATATATTACCGGCTGGTCATCATAAATCCGGCACAAATATATTACAGGCTGGTCATCATAAGTCCGGCGCAAATATATTACAGGTTGGTCATCATAAATCCGGCACAAATATATTACAGTTTGGTCATCATAAGTTCGGCGCAAATATATTACAGGTTGGTCATCACAAATCCGGCACAAATATATTACAGGTTGGCATCATAAATGAGGCACAACTATATTACAGGTTGGTCATCATAAATCCGACACAAATATATTACAGGCTGGTCATCATAAATCCGGCACAAATATATTACAGGTTGGTCATCATAAATCCGGCACAAATATATTACAGTTTGGTCATCATAAGTTCGGCGCAAATATATTACAGGTTGGTCATCACAAATCCGGCACAAATATATTACAGGTTGGTCATCATAAGTCCGGCACAAATATATTACAGGTTGGTCATCATAAATCCGGCACAAATATTTTACCGGCTGGTCATCATAAATCCGGCACAAATATATTACAGGCTGGTCATCATAAGTCCGGCGCAAATATATTACAGGTTGGTCATCATAAATCCGGCACAAATATATTACAGTTTGGTCATCATAAGTTCGGCGCAAATATATTACAGGTTGGTCATCACAAATCCGGCACAAATATATTACAGGTTGGCATCATAAATGAGGCACAACTATATTACAGGTTGGTCATCATAAATCCGACACAAATATATTACAGGCTGGTCATCATAAATCCGGCACAAATATATTACAGGTTGGTCATCATAAGTCCGGCACAAATATATTACAGGTTGGTCATCATAAATCCGGCACAAATATATTACAGGCTGGTCATCATAAATCCGGCACAAATATATTACAGGTTGGTCATCATAAGTCCGGCACAAATATATTACAGGCTGGTCATCATAAGTCCGGCACAAATATATTACAGGCTGGTCATCATAAGTCCGGCACAAATATATTACAGGTTGGTCATCATAAATCCGGCACTAATGTCAAAGATAGTAATTTCACATTTCCTGTTCTACATAGACCTGCTATTACGACTTGGTGGTTCAAGCTGTTGTATCAGCTGGTTTTAAGCAATTTCATACACTCTCAAAGTATTTCTACTCGGCTTTTCTGCACTTTTATTAAAACCTGTTAACGTTTACGGCTAGTCATGGCTCCAATCAACACAGAAAGTTCTTTTCACATTAGTTTAGTTTTAGTTTTTCCTTCCTCTTGTGCGTCGCGGGGAGACACAGTCGTCTTTTAGCGGCAAGGCGAATGGACCGGAGGAGAGATATCTCGTAAACTCTGAGAATGTGTGCCACTGAGTCGCTCCAGTATCTTCTTGGTCTGCCTCTCACTCACCAGCCGAGGGCCTGAGGGTGTATGCTCGTAGAGCTGGTTGGTTGATAGGCATCCGAGTGAGGTGTCCGAACCACTTGATCCTCTGTCGTTTGATGTGTTGTATGATTGGTATTGCTCCTATCATATTTCTTATTGCCTCTTTCCTGATCTTGCCTCACCTGCATTTCATCTCACAAGTGATCACTTTCCTCTCAAAGGTTTTTGTTATGGGCCATGTCTGACACTGGTATGTCAGCGTTGGCTGGAAAATGGCGTTGATGAGATTTGCCTTGGTGCTCATGGAAATGCTAGGATGTTTTAGAAGAGGAACAAGTTGGTAACTGACTGCGTTGGCTTTCTGACATTGCACTCGATTTCTCTGTCTCGTTCGCCGTTTTCCGTAAATATGCTGCCCAGATATTTGAATTCACTGGTTTGCTTTAGCCGCGTCCCATTGATGTTAATGTCCAATGTTTCTGGTCTCATGCTGACGGTCATGACCTCGGTCTTACTGACACTGATCTTCATGGGATGCACAAACACTTTACATTGTCAACCTGATTTTCATCTTTCTTTCAGATTTCCTGGGTCAATCTATAAACCTTCAAGAGCTGTTTGGTGGCGCTAACTGTTGCATCAGATGTTTATGAGCCCCTTTCAAATAATGTTAAGCTATATCTACTTGTGTTTTGGCGCAGTTTATTATCATCAGCTCGTTTTTTTTTAATAATTTCACACCAAACAAGACCTTAATGTCACTACGACATAAGTGGTGACTGGAAATGAAAGAGAATGATTATAATGGGGAGAAAAGACAATAAAAGAACAGGTCTCAGGAAGACAGAAGATGGCATTTAAATTTTTGAAGATTGTAGGTGTCAGGGAAGCAAGAAATCGGAAGGGAATTCCACAGACGAAATGTACAAGAAGAGAAACTATCAGAATAGAACAGGTGGTTGCATCTTGGTAGTTCAACAGTAAAACGGTGAGACTTAGTTGCTGATCTAGTAACACGCTTAAATTGATGCAGTTGAGGCACCAACGAGGAAGCCTCATCAGAACAATTGTCATGAAAGTATTTGTAGAAAAGACAGAGGGAAGCCACGTCACGCCGGTGAGAAAGCGATTGTAGTCAAGATGCCAGATGGCGCCAACCAATACAGGAAGTTCTTCTCATATTACGAAGTACAAACGCTATGCATTGTCCATATAGTAGAAGTTGGTCATTAGAAAACCGACCGCATCAGTAATCCGGCTCAATCAGTAATCCTACCCAATCAGTAATCCTATGACCAGCTTGGACAAGCTAAGACCAGCCATGACCAGCTATGACTAGCTAAGACCAGCTAAAGCACTGAGGCCCGGGTGAAAGCTCGGGTCCACTCCCCCTCCCGTCCCACGTTAAACCCCGACCTTGTGTCACAACTTGACCGTGTGGGAGGTCAAGTAAATCCCGGCCTTTTGGCTAAGATCAAAGTGTAGTATCTGTTCGCAGATTACTCGCTGAATGATCACCTTTGGGCCGGGAGCGATCACTGATACAGGCCGGTCGCAGGGATTCGTCCCTGCGCTGGTAGTATCGGGGCTACGTCTCACTAGCTATGACCAGCTCTGACCAGCTTGGACAAGCTAAGACCAGCCATGACCAGCTATGACTAGCTAAGACCAGCTAAGACCAGCTAAAGCACTGAGGCCCGGGTGAAAGCTCGGGTCCACTCCACCTCCCGTCCCACGTTAAACCCCGACATTGTGTCACAACCTGACCGTGTGGGAGGTCAAGTAAATCCACGGCCTTTTGGCTAAGATCAAAGTGTAGTATCTGTTCGCAGATTACTCGCTGAATGATCGCCTTTGGGCCGGGAGCGATCACTGATACAGGCCGGTCGCAGGGATTCGTCCCTGCGCTGGTAGTATCGGGGCTACGTCTGACTAGCTATGACCAGCTCTGACCAGCTTGGACAAGCTAAGACCAGCCATGACCAGCTATGACTAGCTAAGACCAGCTAAGACCAGCTAAAGCACTGAGGCCCGGGTGAAAGCTCGGGTCCACTCCCCCTCCCGTCCCACGTTAAACCCCGACCTTGTGTCACAACCTAACCGTGTGGGAGGTCAAGTAAATCCACGGCCTTTTGACTAAGATCAAAGTGTAGTATCTGTTCGCAGATTACTCGCTGAATGATCGCCTTTGGGCCGGGAGCGATCACTGATACAGGCCGGTCGCAGGGATTCGTCCCTGCGCTGGTAGTATCGGGGCTACGTCTGACTAGCTATGACCAGCTCTGACCAGCTTGGACAAGCTAAGACCAGCTAAAGCACTGAGGCCCGGGTGAAAGCTCGGGTCCACTCCCCCTCCCGTCCCACGTTAAACCCCGACCTTGTGTCACAACCTAACCGTGTGGGAGGTCAAGTAAATCCACGGCCTTTTGACTAAGATCAAAGTGTAGTATCTGTTCGCAGATTACTCGCTGAATGATCGCCTTTGGGCCGGGAGCGATCACTGATACAGGCCGGCCGCAGGGATTCGTCCCTGCGCTGGTAGTATCGGGGCTACGTCTGACTAGCTATGACCAGCTCTGACCAGCTTGGACAAGCTAAGACCAGCTAAAGCACTGAGGCCCGGGTGAAAGCTCGGGTCCACTCCCCCTCCCGTCCCACGTTAAACCCCGACCTTGTGTCACAACCTAACCGTGTGGGAGGTCAAGTAAATCCACGGCCTTTTGACTAAGATCAAAGTGTAGTATCTGTTCGCAGATTACTCGCTGAATGATCGCCTTTGGGCCGGGAGCGATCACTGATACAGGCCGGCCGCAGGGATTCGTCCCTGCGCTGGTAGTATCGGGGCTACGTCTGACTAGCTATGACCAGCTCTGACCAGCTTGGACAAGCTAAGACCAGCTAAAGCACTGAGGCCCGGGTGAAAGCTCGGGTCCACTCCCCCTCCCGTCCCACGTTAAACCCCGACCTTGTGTCACAACCTAACCGTGTGGGAGGTCAAGTAAATCCACGGCCTTTTGACTAAGATCAAAGTGTAGTATCTGTTCGCAGATTACTCGCTGAATGATCGCCTTTGGGCCGGGAGCGATCACTGATACAGGCCGGCCGCAGGGATTCGTCCCTGCGCTGGTAGTATCGGGGCTACGTCTGACTAGCTATGACCAGCTCTGACCAGCTTGGACAAGCTAAGACCAGCTAAAGCACTGAGGCCCGGGTGAAAGCTCGGGTCCACTCCCCCTCCCGTCCCACGTTAAACCCCGACCTTGTGTCACAACCTAACCGTGTGGGAGGTCAAGTAAATCCACGGCCTTTTGACTAAGATCAAAGTGTAGTATCTGTTCGCAGATTACTCGCTGAATGATCGCCTTTGGGCCGGGAGCGATCACTGATACAGGCCGGCCGCAGGGATTCGTCCCTGCGCTGGTAGTATCGGGGCTACGTCTGACTAGCTATGACCAGCTCTGACCAGCTTGGACAAGCTAAGACCAGCTAAAGCACTGAGGCCCGGGTGAAAGCTCGGGTCCACTCCCCCTCCCGTCCCACGTTAAACCCCGACCTTGTGTCACAACCTAACCGTGTGGGAGGTCAAGTAAATCCACGGCCTTTTGACTAAGATCAAAGTGTAGTATCTGTTCGCAGATTACTCGCTGAATGATCGCCTTTGGGCCGGGAGCGATCACTGATACAGGCCGGCCGCAGGGATTCGTCCCTGCGCTGGTAGTATCGGGGCTACGTCTAACTAGCTATGACCAGCTCTGACCAGCTTGGACAAGCTAAGACCAGCTAAAGCACTGAGGCCCGGGTGAAAGCTCGGGTCCACTCCCCCTCCCGTCCCACGTTAAACCCCGACCTTGTGTCACAACCTAACCGTGTGGGAGGTCAAGTAAATCCACGGCCTTTTGACTAAGATCAAAGTGTAGTATCTGTTCGCAGATTACTCGCTGAATGATCGCCTTTGGGCCGGGAGCGATCACTGATACAGGCCGGCCGCAGGGATTCGTCCCTGCGCTGGTAGTATCGGGGCTACGTCTGACTAGCTATGACCAGCTCTGACCAGCTTGGACAAGCTAAGACCAGCTAAAGCACTGAGGCCCGGGTGAAAGCTCGGGTCCACTCCCCCTCCCGTCCCACGTTAAACCCCGACCTTGTGTCACAACCTAACCGTGTGGGAGGTCAAGTAAATCCACGGCCTTTTGACTAAGATCAAAGTGTAGTATCTGTTCGCAGATTACTCGCTGGTATGATCGCCTTTGGGCCGGGAGCGATCACTGATACAGGCCGGCCGCAGGGATTCGTCCCTGCGCTGGTAGTATCGGGGCTACGTCTGACTAGCTATGACCAGCTCTGACCAGCTTGGACAAGCTAAGACCAGCTAAAGCACTGAGGCCCGGGTGAAAGCTCGGGTCCACTCCCCCTCCCGTCCCACGTTAAACCCCGACCTTGTGTCACAACCTAACCGTGTGGGAGGTCAAGTAAATCCACGGCCTTTTGACTAAGATCAAAGTGTAGTATCTGTTCGCAGATTACTCGCTGAATGATCGCCTTTGGGCCGGGAGCGATCACTGATACAGGCCGGTCGCAGGGATTCGTCCCTGCGCTGGTAGTATCGGGGCTACATCTGACTAGCTATGACCAGCTATGACCAGCTTGGACAAGCTAAGACCAGCCATGACCAGCTATGACTAGCTAAGACCAGCTAAAGCACTGAGGCCCGGGTGAAAGCTCGGGTCCACTCCCCCTCCCGTCCCACGTTAAACCCCGACCTTGTGTCACAACTTGACCGTGTGGGAGGTCAAGTAAATCCCGGCCTTTTGGCTAAGATCAAAGTGTAGTATCTGTTCGCAGATTACTCGCTGAATGATCACCTTTGGGCCGGGAGCGATCACTGATACAGGCCGGTCGCAGGGATTCGTCCCTGCGCTGGTAGTATCGGGGCTACGTCTCACTAGCTATGACCAGCTCTGACCAGCTTGGACAAGCTAAGACCAGCCATGACCAGCTATGACTAGCTAAGACCAGCTAAGACCAGCTAAAGCACTGAGGCCCGGGTGAAAGCTCGGGTCCACTCCACCTCCCGTCCCACGTTAAACCCCGACATTGTGTCACAACCTGACCGTGTGGGAGGTCAAGTAAATCCACGGCCTTTTGGCTAAGATCAAAGTGTAGTATCTGTTCGCAGATTACTCGCTGAATGATCGCCTTTGGGCCGGGAGCGATCACTGATACAGGCCGGTCGCAGGGATTCGTCCCTGCGCTGGTAGTATCGGGGCTACGTCTGACTAGCTATGACCAGCTCTGACCAGCTTGGACAAGCTAAGACCAGCCATGACCAGCTATGACTAGCTAAGACCAGCTAAGACCAGCTAAAGCACTGAGGCCCGGGTGAAAGCTCGGGTCCACTCCCCCTCCCGTCCCACGTTAAACCCCGACCTTGTGTCACAACCTAACCGTGTGGGAGGTCAAGTAAATCCACGGCCTTTTGACTAAGATCAAAGTGTAGTATCTGTTCGCAGATTACTCGCTGAATGATCGCCTTTGGGCCGGGAGCGATCACTGATACAGGCCGGTCGCAGGGATTCGTCCCTGCGCTGGTAGTATCGGGGCTACGTCTGACTAGCTATGACCAGCTCTGACCAGCTTGGACAAGCTAAGACCAGCTAAAGCACTGAGGCCCGGGTGAAAGCTCGGGTCCACTCCCCCTCCCGTCCCACGTTAAACCCCGACCTTGTGTCACAACCTAACCGTGTGGGAGGTCAAGTAAATCCACGGCCTTTTGACTAAGATCAAAGTGTAGTATCTGTTCGCAGATTACTCGCTGAATGATCGCCTTTGGGCCGGGAGCGATCACTGATACAGGCCGGCCGCAGGGATTCGTCCCTGCGCTGGTAGTATCGGGGCTACGTCTGACTAGCTATGACCAGCTCTGACCAGCTTGGACAAGCTAAGACCAGCTAAAGCACTGAGGCCCGGGTGAAAGCTCGGGTCCACTCCCCCTCCCGTCCCACGTTAAACCCCGACCTTGTGTCACAACCTAACCGTGTGGGAGGTCAAGTAAATCCACGGCCTTTTGACTAAGATCAAAGTGTAGTATCTGTTCGCAGATTACTCGCTGAATGATCGCCTTTGGGCCGGGAGCGATCACTGATACAGGCCGGCCGCAGGGATTCGTCCCTGCGCTGGTAGTATCGGGGCTACGTCTGACTAGCTATGACCAGCTCTGACCAGCTTGGACAAGCTAAGACCAGCTAAAGCACTGAGGCCCGGGTGAAAGCTCGGGTCCACTCCCCCTCCCGTCCCACGTTAAACCCCGACCTTGTGTCACAACCTAACCGTGTGGGAGGTCAAGTAAATCCACGGCCTTTTGACTAAGATCAAAGTGTAGTATCTGTTCGCAGATTACTCGCTGAATGATCGCCTTTGGGCCGGGAGCGATCACTGATACAGGCCGGCCGCAGGGATTCGTCCCTGCGCTGGTAGTATCGGGGCTACGTCTGACTAGCTATGACCAGCTCTGACCAGCTTGGACAAGCTAAGACCAGCTAAAGCACTGAGGCCCGGGTGAAAGCTCGGGTCCACTCCCCCTCCCGTCCCACGTTAAACCCCGACCTTGTGTCACAACCTAACCGTGTGGGAGGTCAAGTAAATCCACGGCCTTTTGACTAAGATCAAAGTGTAGTATCTGTTCGCAGATTACTCGCTGAATGATCGCCTTTGGGCCGGGAGCGATCACTGATACAGGCCGGCCGCAGGGATTCGTCCCTGCGCTGGTAGTATCGGGGCTACGTCTGACTAGCTATGACCAGCTCTGACCAGCTTGGACAAGCTAAGACCAGCTAAAGCACTGAGGCCCGGGTGAAAGCTCGGGTCCACTCCCCCTCCCGTCCCACGTTAAACCCCGACCTTGTGTCACAACCTAACCGTGTGGGAGGTCAAGTAAATCCACGGCCTTTTGACTAAGATCAAAGTGTAGTATCTGTTCGCAGATTACTCGCTGAATGATCGCCTTTGGGCCGGGAGCGATCACTGATACAGGCCGGCCGCAGGGATTCGTCCCTGCGCTGGTAGTATCGGGGCTACGTCTAACTAGCTATGACCAGCTCTGACCAGCTTGGACAAGCTAAGACCAGCTAAAGCACTGAGGCCCGGGTGAAAGCTCGGGTCCACTCCCCCTCCCGTCCCACGTTAAACCCCGACCTTGTGTCACAACCTAACCGTGTGGGAGGTCAAGTAAATCCACGGCCTTTTGACTAAGATCAAAGTGTAGTATCTGTTCGCAGATTACTCGCTGAATGATCGCCTTTGGGCCGGGAGCGATCACTGATACAGGCCGGCCGCAGGGATTCGTCCCTGCGCTGGTAGTATCGGGGCTACGTCTGACTAGCTATGACCAGCTCTGACCAGCTTGGACAAGCTAAGACCAGCTAAAGCACTGAGGCCCGGGTGAAAGCTCGGGTCCACTCCCCCTCCCGTCCCACGTTAAACCCCGACCTTGTGTCACAACCTAACCGTGTGGGAGGTCAAGTAAATCCACGGCCTTTTGACTAAGATCAAAGTGTAGTATCTGTTCGCAGATTACTCGCTGGTATGATCGCCTTTGGGCCGGGAGCGATCACTGATACAGGCCGGCCGCAGGGATTCGTCCCTGCGCTGGTAGTATCGGGGCTACGTCTGACTAGCTATGACCAGCTCTGACCAGCTTGGACAAGCTAAGACCAGCTAAAGCACTGAGGCCCGGGTGAAAGCTCGGGTCCACTCCCCCTCCCGTCCCACGTTAAACCCCGACCTTGTGTCACAACCTAACCGTGTGGGAGGTCAAGTAAATCCACGGCCTTTTGACTAAGATCAAAGTGTAGTATCTGTTCGCAGATTACTCGCTGAATGATCGCCTTTGGGCCGGGAGCGATCACTGATACAGGCCGGTCGCAGGGATTCGTCCCTGCGCTGGTAGTATCGGGGCTACATCTGACTAGCTATGACCAGCTATGACCAGCTTGGACAAGCTAAGACCAGCCATGACCAGCTATGACTAGCTAAGACCAGCTAAAGCACTGAGGCCCGGGTGAAAGCTCGGGTCCACTCCCCCTCCCGTCCCACGTTAAACCCCGACCTTGTGTCACAACTTGACCGTGTGGGAGGTCAAGTAAATCCCGGCCTTTTGGCTAAGATCAAAGTGTAGTATCTGTTCGCAGATTACTCGCTGAATGATCGCCTTTGGGCCGGGAGCGATCACTGATACAGGCCGGTCGCAGGGATTCGTCCCTGCGCTGGTAGTATCGGGGCTACGTCTGACTAGCTATGACCAGCTCTGACCAGCTTGGACAAGCTAAGACCAGCCATGACCAGCTATGACTAGCTAAGACCAGCTCTGACCAGCTTGGACAAGCTAAGACCAGCTAAAGCACTGCGGCCCGGGTGAAAGCTCGGGTCCACTCCCCCTCCCGTCCCACGTTAAACCCCGACCTTGTTCTCACAACCTGACCGTGTGGGAAGTCAAGTAAATCCACGGCCTTTTGACTAAGATCAAAGTGTAGTATCTGTTCTCATCTTAATTTGATTCTATCTCACCGCTTGTATCTTCCCTTCTTTTATTTTCTCACTGAAACAAAGTAGAGTATTTCCCCCTCTTTTCACGCGATCAAAACGGAATAGTCGATTATTTATGGGGTATTGGCAGGGCGTAACGGTCGTGTTAACTAACGAAGGGAAGGACAAGCCAATTATAATAGGATTATCACATCAAAGCAATATGTTTTTTTGTGGTTAACAAACCATTTAATATGTTCAAATGCTCTGAACGCGATCAACAACACTTTAACAAACCATTTGACATATTTCTACATTAATTTCAGAGATTTATCCGGAATTGCTTGTTTTAATTCAGGAATTGTTTTCGGCTTGAGCCTGTAAAGAAGATCTTTCATTAGACCCGACAAGAAGAAGTATGGTCGTATTAGGTCCGGTGATAGTGAGGTCTACTCAATTAATCCACGTCGTCCTATCAAACCTCGCTCGAAAGGGAAAAAGAGCATCACTTTTGCCACACCCGGCAAAGTTTTATAACAAAAAAGGTCATGGCTGACATGATCAAATGATTCATGAAGTAGGTGTTCAAGAATCTCCACAACTTCCTTCTTAATATGCCTCTATTGTCATGGATTCTTGGGAAATATAGTAATGTGCTTTCTTGTTTCCTTCTGCAAACGTATGGAATTTAAAGATGCATTTCGTCTATAGTGGTTGCCACCCAATTTAAAGAGGCCTATTCCACCATTTCGTCATTTATGTTTCAGTCCCTATATATTAAGTCTAAGCAACCTTCCCTTTGTAAGAAGAAGGAATCGTCGTTGGGTCTGAATGTAATTTGTCAGTGATTTATATTACTGATTCTCTGGTAGTATTTTTCACTCTCCATTTGAGTATGCTTGAGATCATTTATATTAAGTCTAAGCAACCCTCCCTTTATAAGCAGAAGGAATGGTTACTGGGTTTTTAGTCGTTGTGTATATATTTATATGTTTTGTCCAAGATTGATCTCTGAAGAGCGAGGAGTAATAACAGGTTGTTATATTTTTGCCTTCCATTACTTATAATTAGATATTAATTTAATTAGACTTAATTTTAACTTAAAACGTAACTTATTGATTGTTGCAGGATCGATTATATTACAGATCCTTCCTTGGATTTCGTCAAAACACTCGACAAATATAGCAGGAGCACTAGACCAGATATGGTAACAGTATTCAATGCACGAACAAATGGTAGATTTGTAAATGTAAAAATTCACAGTTACATTCACTTACACGTAAATACCCCTCAGCTATGGGTTAATAGTAGAACAGAAAGGGCTCTTCAGCCTTGGTTGGCAGCCAACCTAGGAGAAGGATAACTTTGAATTCGAAACCATCTATAGCCCCGAAGGAAAGGATCGTGGTGTTCACAATGATTCTATGACACCGACTAAAGTCGACCTCCTCCTGTAAAATAATTTATTTTCAACTATATAATAAACATCGAAACATTTTTTTACAGTGGTTAACTATTAGATTACGTGTATTCTATCGATCCAAATGATACCGAATTAGTGATGGCCAACCTGTAAACATCTGCACTGATTTGCTGTTACATTCACTTACACGTAAATACCCCTCAGTTTTGGGTTAATAGCAGAACAAAACGGGCTTTTCAGCCTTGGCTGGCACCCAGTATAGGAGAAGGATAACTTTGAATTCGAAACCGTCTATATCCCTGAAGGAAAGGATCGTGGTGTTCACAATAATTCAGCCTTCTCCTGTAAAATAATTTATTTTCAACTTATAAGAAACATGAAGACATCTCTTCCGTTTATCTCCTTTTTAATTGTCTCCACTATTACCAACATGTCAGAAAATAATTATTTTTGTGTTTCCGATACATCATCATCAGTCCTGTGATCGGATGTGATGGTATAATCACTGCGCAGATGAGCACCTGACCAGCTTCTTCCACCTGTCTCGGTTGCGTGCATCTGGATTAAAAGTTGGAGTCATATTCATTCGTGCATAACGGATCTTTTGGGCAAGTCAACATGATGGAGTCCATCCTACTCATGGTTAGCTGTTGGGTAAAGTGTATTTTAACCATCAACAATCCGGAAAAAAATTATCCAGTCCCCGATAGATTCACATGATGCCGAATTAATGATGGTCTGCACTGATTTGTTTTATCTGAATAAATATTTGCCAATGCTGTTTTATAATTTATGAATTTGACTTTTGCGTATGAAAATGACGATTTCCTTATTTGGACATGTTTCTATTATTTAAAAAATACTTTTGTATGATTCTACTCCATTGTAGAGATATGTATGGTTACTTACTATACGAGGCGGCACCCCTAAAACTAGAATTTGAAGGTAATACATGAATTGGACATTGGTGTATATTTCATCATTTGGGGGTCAAAAGTCAGAAAGACCAATAGGACATGTTCTGGGTTGACTGATTTAGTTTTTTTCTCTCTTTTCATTGGCTATAACGATTAATAATCCGGCACAATACTTATATAAATAATGCCGAATTAGTGATGGTCAACCTGTATAAATCTACATTGATTGGCTGTATATGAAGCTTTTGTCAAAGTTGGTGTATAATTTATGAATTTCATTTATGCCTGTAGATAGAATAATTTCATGACTTTTTACAAACATCCTCCATCTTGGAGATGTCAATGCGGTATTCGTCTCACACATGAAGAAAAATGCTACCCGAATGATTGGAGAATTTGAACAGCATAAATCCGGCACAAATATATTACAGGTGGGTCATCATAAATCCGGCACAAATATATTACTGGCTGGTCATCACAAATCCGGCACAAATATATTACAGGTTGGTCATCATAAATCCGGCACAAATATATTACAGTTTGGTCATCATAAGTTCGGCGCAAATATATTACAGGTTGGTCATCACAAATCCGGCACAAATATATTACAGGTTGCCATCATAAATGAGGCACAACCATATTACAGGTTGGTCATCATAAATCCGGCACAAATATATTACAGGCTGGTCATTATAAATCCGGCACAAATATATTACAGGTTGGTCATCATAAATCCGGCACAAATATATTACAGGCTGGTCATCATAAGTCCGGCACAAATATATTACAGGTTGGTCATCATAAGTCCGGCACAAATATATTACAGGCTGGTCATCATAAATCCGGCACAAATATATTACAGGTTGGTCATCATAAGTCCGGCACAAATATATTACAGGCTGGTCATCATAAATCCGGACAAATATATTACAGGTTGGTCATCATAAATCCGGCACTAATGTCAAAGATAGTAATTTCACATTTCCTGTTCTACATAGACCTGCTATTACGACTTGGTGGTTCAAGCTGTTGTATCAGCTGGTTTTAAGCAATTTCATACACTCTCAAAGTATTTCTACTCGGCTTTTCTGCACTTTTATTAAAACCTGTTAACGTTTACGGCTAGTCATGGCTCCAATCAACACAGAAAGTTCTTTTTACATTAGTTTAGTTTTAGTTTTTCCTTCCTCTTGTGCGTCGCGGGGAGACACAGTCGTCTTTTAGCGGCAAGGCGAATGGACCGGAGGAGAGATATCTCGTAAACTCTGAGAATGTGTGCCACTGAGTCACTCCAGTATCTTCTTGGTCTGCCTCTCACTCACCAGCCGAGGGCCTGATGGTGTATGCTCGTAGAGCTGGTTGGTTGATAGGCATCCGAGTGAGGTGTCCGAACCACTTGATCCTCTGTCGTTTGATGTGTTGTATGATTGGTATTGCTCCTATCATATTTCTTATTGCCTCTTTCCTGATCTTGCCTCACCTGCATTTCATCTCACAAGTGATCACTTTCCTCTCAAAGGTTTTTGTTATGGGCCATGTCTGACACTGGTATGTCAGCGTTGGCTGGAAAATGGCGTTGATGAGATTTGCCTTGGTGCTCATGGAAATGTTAGGATGTTTTAGAAGAGGAACAAGTTGGTAACTGACTGCGTTGGCTTTCTGACATTGCACTCGATTTCTCTGTCTCGTTCGCCGTTTTCCGTAAATATGCTGCCCAGATATTTGAATTCACTGGTTTGCTTTAGCCGCGTCCCATTGATGTTAATGTCCAATGTTTCTGGTCTCATGCTGACGGTCATGACCTCGGTCTTACTGACACTGATCTTCATGGGATGCACAAACACTTTACATTGTCAACCTGATTTTCATCTTTCTTTCAGATTTCCTGGGTCAATCCATAAACCTTCCAGAGCTGTTTGGTGGCGCTAACTGTTGCATCAGATGTTTATGAGCCCCTTTCAAATAATGTTAAGCTATATCTACTTGTGTTTTGGCGCAGTTTATTATCATCAGCTCGTTTTTTTTTAATAATTTCACACCAAACAAGACCTTAATGTCACTACGACATAAGTGGTGACTGGAAATGAAAGAGAATGATTATAATGGGGAGAAAAGACAATAAAAGAACAGGTCTCAGGAAGACAGAAGATGGCATTTAAATTTTTGAAGATTGTAGGTGTCAGGGAAGCAAGAAATCGGAAGGGAATTCCACAGACGAAATGTACAAGAAGAGAAACTATCAGAATAGAACAGGTGGTTGCATCTTGGTAGTTCAACAGTAAAACGGTGAGACTTAGTTGCTGATCTAGTAACACGCTTAAATTGATGCAGTTGAGGCACCAACGAGGAAGGCTCATCAGAACAATTGTCATGAAAGTATTTGTAGAAAAGACAGAGGGAAGCCACGTCACGCCGGTGAGAAAGCGATTGTAGTCAAGATGCCAGATGGCGCCAACCAATACAGGAAGTTCTTCTCATATTACGAAGTACAAACGCTATGCATTGTCCATATAGTAGAAGTTGGTCATTAGAAAACCGACCGCATCAGTAATCCGGCTCAATCAGTAATCCTACCCAATCAGTAATCCGGCACTTATTTCCACGGGAGCTGCTACTATTTTTTGGTGGATTTAGCTCCCGCACCAGTATTTTGACCACCTTCAAACACTGTTAAGGCATTTCTACTTGTTTACTTTGCATTCTTTTAAATAACCTGCTTACGTCCAACGCCAGTTATGACTCCAATCAATACAGGAAGTGCTTCTCGTTGTGAGAAGTGCAAATACCATAAGTTATCCATAACAAATTAGATAGAACTTCTGAAGTACTTTCTTATGTAAGTTAGTAGAATTACTAGTAACATTTATATTGACTATACTTCATTACATTTTCACTTGATCTTCATTTAATATTTCACTTTCGTATTAGTAGCGATTGGTGTCTCCTATGCTATTCAATAGAATTGACCTCTACTTTTACACATTTCATAAAACATATACTGATTTACAGGACATTTTAAATACAAGGTGAAATGGTTAGCTATTTGGTTATGTGTATTCTAAAGTAACCATCGCTAATCCGGCAACATAATTTATCCGGTATCCTACAGGTCCCAATGACGCCGGACTAGTGAAAGTCAATCTGTTTTAGATTTCATGGCGTGTCAATTTGCTTGTAGCAATTATTTCTTATTTTCTATTTGTCATATACCGTACCTATGAATACTAATGGGTATGTCCCAATCCTCATAAATAAGTTGGAGCACTATTGTAAGTAGTGGTAACATGAAGTCTAAGTAGTCCACCACTAGCAGTGGTTTACCTGCTTTACGCCGCTGGCGAGTATTTTATTTTGTTAATGTTATAAAGATTACCATTTCATTTCCAACCTCCGCTTTGGTTATTCCTCATTCAGTAACCTTTTCTAGATTACAACACTATTTCGTATATGGAAATTATCGCATGAACTTTTAGGAAACTAGAACGTTTTTTTGCAACATGTGTCAGAGTGTTGAAATCCTCACAGAGTTTAATATTGTTGAAGTTATCCCGAAAATTATTTTTCGAGATTTACAAACTCAACGTTTCGTTCAATTTCGCAAACCAATCGATGAAATGTTAATATATTGATTTGTTTGGAAAAATACTTTGACAAAAACCCTACTTGGCGGTTTAATAATTTCTATAGTTTAATTTAAATTTATGGGAAATCATGGTAAACAATATTTTTAAAGAAAATTTCTTTTTTTCCCTTTTTAACAGCGAAGGATTTCTTACTCTTGAGCAAGCAACAGGCGGAAATATTTCTTTCTGGAGCCAAATTCCAAGTTTTTGAATCGTATGGTGTTTGTTTATAGTTCTCGCAAACACTGGGCGAACTGGATACTCGATTCTTGTAGATATAAAAACTTAAAGAAAAGATATGAAAAACATATTGCATTTTTATTAAAATCAGTATTTGTTATTTTAATCATTAATTTGTTTAAATAGTGAGAGTATTTCGTATGTTAAATAATAAAACTTTTAATTTTCCAAAATATTTATGAAAATTTATTGTACTAAACTCCGCGCCCTAGTAAAACTCACTTCCTGTTTGCACTTCTCCCCAATGTATGGCTATTTTAGAGGGTGTGGCGAACGGACGGAAGTCACAGAATTTTATAAATACATAATGAATTGTTAAAGAATCCAACACAACTAAGTAAAGACTGGTATCTAAAAGATTTGTAATATATTCACTATTGTGGTACGGCTTAAAAGGGTTATGGATATCTCGATCAAAGAATCTTTCTCGCATATTCGGCTATATGGCATGGTTAAAGGAGATATATTTCCTTCAGATGTTAATGTGGAACTGGTAACAGAACGTATATATAAAATTTATAATGGTTCACGCAAAGGAAAGGAACAGCGGCCGTTGAACTTTGATTGCATAGCAAGCTTGTCTTAAAAATATTCGCTTTAGTACTTAATGGTTGTTCAACGACTACAGTGATCTCTTGTACTAGACTAATTAATCCCTCATTAAAGATAGCACTAAATATATTTTTATCACTTTACGATTTAGTAAAAGCAATAAGTTAAATCCCTCACCGTTAGATGAACGGAATCTCGCATCAATATATATATATATATATATATGCTGTAACTAACAAATTCGTAGATGCTGCTAAAGTAGAATGACACTCATTGATGATTAAGTGGAAATCAATTGAATCCATCAAATCAAGCGGCTATGCGGTGAATAAAATCGATTACGGTTAATATATCTTAAGGGCATTCCTGTCAAATGCCTAAGTGGTAATCTACTTTACGAGTGAACAGTAACATTAAAAGAAAATGCTAAAGCAGTAGAAATAATTTTACTTCACTGAACTGAAGTGTTTCATTCATAGTTATTTACTAAACTTAGTGTGGGGCATGGCTATGACTATGGGCACCGAATGAGGATCGAAGTCACTATAATAATAAGTACGTATGAAACTATTTTCTTAAACGTTGTTTCATTGGCAAGTACTTATAAAACTTACAGTATAAAAATGGGTACCCAATGAGGATGGAACATATTATAATAGTAAAAATGTATGAGATTATCTTGTTAACTGTCGTTCTTATAAGATTTTTCTCCGTAGGTATTTAGTAAATTTTTCTTATGATACAAGACTATAACAAGGGCTACCCACTGCGGATTGAACACACTATAATAGTAAAGATGTATGCATCTCGTTAACCGCTATTCCCATAGGAATTTGATTTGTAGGTACTTATTAAGTTTATCTTTGTATGACACAAGATTATAAATATGGGTTCTCAAAGACGATCGAACTCATTATGAGACTAATTTTTCTAAGAATTTCCCTACAGCAAGACATAACTTCGTTTAACCCCCAAGCTACCACCGAGTTCACCATAGCGATACAAATTACTCCACGGTGAGGAGGCGTTTATGTACACGATAATTATTGCTGTTAAATTATTCTATAATATAAAACAGTAACATTTTTAAGCTAAAAATTCATCTAATACAAGGCCTAAGACCCACTCAAGGGAGAGGGTTACTGAATAAAGTTGTATGGACGTAAGATCAGAAAGTATGTGAAGATTATAAGGATATGTAGGATAGATAACAGATAACCCTAGAATTGTAGTGGATAAGAACGTAGTGATCGGGGAAGCATAATCTCGGGAGTATGTTCCACAAAGTTGCAGTTCTCGGGAAGAGGCTGTCCTTCTTTGTTAGGGAAGGAAATTGGGATAATTCAACCCGGTGTACGTAGCTGTAAAGGTCTGGACTGGTGGATCCAAGGAATACAGCTCGTTCAAACATTTGCCATGGTAATAGCTACAGAGTATCGAGAGACTTGCTACGTTCCGTATGTATGAAAAGGGCTGTAGGTTTAAAATAATTCATGAACCACAATGCCGCGTAAAACTTTTTAGCTGGAAAGTGACAATTCGGCAACTCCAGCTTAGATATGGTAGCAATACAGGCCAAACTTTTTAATTCGGCAGCCTTAAGAGGATGTCACTTACGGATCATCGAAATCACCCCTAAAAACCTCTATATAAACATGGTCTTACCAGCTCATTCCACTTATATATTGCAGTGTTATCGAAGGTAGAATAATAACACTGCTTCCAAAGAAGGTTTTTATTTTATAAGCTATACAAAGGTTTTTAAAAAAAAGCTTAAAACCAAAAGGTAATACGTACTTAAGATTCTGAATGGGTAAATATGCAGCTGAACAGAAGAAATGACCAAGACAGTATCACCAAAACACTCTGCTGTAGTCGTCTGCTGTGGACAGTTGTAAACGTGTGATACTGGCTTCGTAGTCACTCAGCTTATTAAAAAAAAAACGTAACCATGAGTTTTGTCGGGTCACGGAATGCTGGATTAAAGAGGTCGGCTGGACTTCCTTTAAAAAAAATAAAAATTAAAAAAAAAGGCAAAGATTAGTAAAATTAATTTTAGCATTAAAAAAAAAAACCTTAATTTGGAAATTCTTGCAAAAATCAAATAATTGTCTGATTTTAATGAAACTTTCAAGACTTAACGAATGAAGGAAATTATTTTAGAAATATTTTTTTTTATATTTGTTACCCCCACTTATTTGATTTTATGAAATTTCGAGGAATTAAATGTCCTGCTTAATGTTTATATTAGTTAAAATCAGGACTCCTTGGAGAATTTAATTCATCAATTTCTCTTTGTAAAACAGGATTCTTAGTTACCGAAAATCTGCCCTGAATCGTCAAATAGAAAGTGTAATAAAACTAAGACATGATTTAATTACAAAAGCTTTTAGTTGCTTTGTGAATAAGATATATTATGGACACTATTTTCTTAAGAAAACTTTCAATAAATAAGAAATTTTTACAAGAATTGTTTTCATGTTTTAAAAGATTTAAATAGAATAATTTATAGTTTTAAATCTTTTAAATGTCTGTATCAGTTTGTCTCCGTTAAGTAATGTTAATAAGTAAATACTACATTTACTAATCATAAATGGAAAGCTTACTACAATTCAGCGATCCCCCAATATTTAAAAAAGTATTTTTAATAAGATCGATAACTATAATAAATTTAAAGCCAAAGTACTTAAAATTCGATAAAAGGTTAGATTATGGAGAATATTTTAAAATTTTTTTAAGGTTACTGTGTAGTTAATTATATTAAAAAGACGTTATATTTTGCGGTATTTTAAACTTAAAGTAAGTAATATTTGTTTCAAATCGGATTAATTAAACTTTTAATCAGTTAATATTTTTCAAATAAAGTTTTAGCAAAATATATTTTATTTTTCAAAGCTTTAATAAAGAGCATTACATCGTGATTTCGCCCTGGGTATGACGATAAACTACATCCAGCAGCAAGTCCTCTGATCGTGAGAGTGGAGGTTTTGAGGAGCTCTTAAATACTGTTGTTCCAGTTCTCGGAGTGGTAGCACCTATTAGAGTTCCAACTATGGACAAATAGTGACCCCGCCTCGCAAAGTAAAAAAAAAAAAATCAAATTTTTATAATAAAATGATCAAAAACAGATTGTTATGACAATGCAACACTAAAAAAAAAAAAAAAAAAAAAAAAAAAAAATTATACATTTTTATAGTAAAATAACCAATAATACATTTTATAATTTTTTCTGCAAACTATGTATCTAAAAACAGAACTTTACCCTGAAAGTATAAAATTATGTACAAAATATGTAGACTTCGGCATTAAATAACCGATATAGATTGATATACTGCTAAACAAAATAAACCAACTATTGTGATGAAAGATAGCTAAAAGTGGCTACAAAATCAGCGATTTTAGCAGTTTGTTATCGAAAACTATTTCCAGTAAATATAATTAGTTTTGAAATACAGCAAAGTATTTTTTTGTTTATTGGAAATATTAAATTTAACCTATTAGCTTGAAATTAAACCGAAAATAAAAACTTCAAGAAAGATTTTTCATTTTTTAAAATTCGTTTTAAAGATCCGCGTTTCTGCGTAGTGGTAGTGTAAACTAATACAGTTTTCTCCAATTATCCGTATCTCGATTTTCCGGACTGTTGGAAGCTGACAGTTTGTGTCTAACAAATACAGTTCAGTACTTTATCTTCCGGATTTTGATTATCTAGAAGTGAAGTGTAGAGGATATTGAAATTGACTTTTTCCAATAATCCGAATCAAACCCATTTTAATATTTAATCCCAGACAAGCGTTTTAGCAATTTAGAAAACCATACTCAACGTTTGATAAAATTAGTGATAAAAATGAATTCAATTAATTCTTATTATTTTCTTCATGATTTTCATGCATACAAATACATCTATTTTAAATCCAGCTTCGAGAGTTAGCTATAAGAATTTGAAAGTGATCATAAAAGGGAGCTAACCCTTTACCATTCATAGATCAACCACGAGCTTGAAACTATTTGTTGTGAAGTCAAGGTTTAGCACTATTCAGTCGCTAAGCTTTTACTACTGGTTTCTTTGCCATAATTTCTTTTAATCTATGAAAAGCTTTTTGTTGTTCCTCTGACCAAATAAATTCAATCTTTTTTCTTAAATTTGCAAACGGTTCAGTCAAGTCCGTGTATTTTGGTACATATCGCCTGTAAAAATTCACCAATCCCAAAAAAGACTCCAGTTCTTTTTTATTTGTAGGTGTAGCTACTTTTAGTATTTTTTCTATCAACGCTTGGTCTGGTGATATACCTTCTATTGAAACGGAATAACCTGAAAAGGATATTTTACTACAATTGCTTACACATTTTTTTCATTTATTGCCATTCCAACATTTCTTAATCTATTCAAGATTATGTCGGTTTTCTTTTTTAATTCCTTTTCATTAGTAGCTCCTATGCATATATCGTCTTGATAACAAATCATATTTTCCAAAACCTGTTTGATGGCCCTTTGAAATATGGTGCTTGCGGTTTTTATTCCATATGGCATCCTTTTCCATCTTAGTAACCCTATTGGCGTATTTATCGTGGTTACTTCTTTGAAGTTATCGTCTATTGGTATTTGGTGGTATGCCATTTTTAAATCTATTTTTGTAAAAACGCTCATTCCTGCCAGTTCATGTAATGCAACTTCAACATTCGGTATGGGATATGAATCAGAACAGACTTTGTGATTTACACCTATTTTGTAATCTCCACAAATACGTAAATCACCATCAACACTACAATGGGTGATGCCCACTTACTGCCCCCAGGGGGAACATGTTCAAGAAGGTCTTGTTCTATTAATTTCCGTAGTTTTGTTACTACTAATGGCAACAAATGTACTGGTAATTTTCGTGCCTCATAATAAGAAGGGGAGACATTTTCTTTTAATTTTAAACTCGCTTTAGTTTTAATTTTCCGATTTTTTCCATTTTTATCTCATTAATTAATTTGGCAGAATTTACGTTAAGTACGTCGTTTCCAAGAAGTCCCCGGTTCTTTTTACAACTTGTGACAATTATAGGTATTACTTCAAATTTATCTTTTAACCCCAAGGAACCTTCAAATATCCTAAAGTTTTTATGACCGACCCATCAAATTGGCGGAGTTGTAAACTGCTCTTTCGTAAAGGTGGCTTTCCAATGCGTTCTCAAAACTTTTTTGGTATCAGCGTTACTTCACTCCCAGTATCAATTTGCATATCTACATTGCAGTTGTTAATTTTAACTTTTAATATACTGTCTTTTTTCTTTTGTTCAATTTTTTTCTATATTCTTATTTTTAATGTGAACACTTCCATATTGGTTTCGTTTTCAACACTTTCAACGGTTTTCTTTTTGAATTTGCATAATGCTTGAAAATATTTTTTTTAAAGCAATTTGTTGAGGTTTTTCCAAATGCTGGGCATTTTTCCCTTTTTATTTCGTGTTCACGTCCACAATACGCACATTTTCTTATCTTTTTTAACATGTACGTATCAGCGAATATTTGTTCGCTGGGTGGACTTTTATGATGGTTGTATTTCTGTATCAATTCTTGTTGCTGTATAAAGTCAATGCATGTATTTAAAGACATATTTCCTGTTTGTAGTTGTTCCATTATTTTATATCGGTGTGATGCATTGCACATACCTTCAATTATCCTTAATTGAATCAAGTCCTCTTCATTAGTCTGTCCATCTTGTCCGAGTTTTTCAAAGTCGCAATATCTACTCGCATTTCGTAGACGGCGTAGATATTTTATAATTGGTTCGTCAATTTCTTGTTTCATCAACATGAACTTCGTTCTTTCTGCAACTACCAGCCTTTTTTTTGGTCTCATATTTCTCCTTATAATCTGACTTATTTTTTCGAAAGTCAGGTCTTCCAAGTTTGTGGGATATGCCATGGTGGAGACTTTCATTATCGCCTCGCATCCAGCGGTAGCCAAGAATAAATCCGTAATTTTATTTTCGCCTCCCTTCTCCTTGTCTTTCAACTTTTTACTTCTCGCACTGGCAGAAAAACATCGCATCCAGAAAATCTGGATCTTCTAGAGACAAATGGTATCCTATCGGCGACGCCATTGTTGTGAAGTCAAGCTTAACGACTGACTAGTGCTAAACCTTGACTTCACAACACTATTACTAATCCAGAACTATGATTGGCTAACTAGCGTCCAATCAGAACTCCTTGGGGCCACGCGGTAAATTCGAACCTGAAATCATCCTCTTTTGCAAAGTAACAGCCAAAGTGACCACCCGATTATTGGGGCCGTCCTTTCCGGTGTTAATGAAGTCTAGAAGCCACGAGGCCGTAAATCCCACTTGTTTCTTGGACACTCTTCTGATAGTTAAGGCCGCAAATATAAATTATATTTGCAAACCTTTTACCTATTTGTGCATATATTCCTGTGTACATTAAACGTTCGTATTGAATACTGTTGTTGAGTTGCTTCTCTTCTTCAAGTGTGTCCGTTTTGTTTTTGTGGAATTTAACTGCACCCAAGAAAGAAAACATTATAAAACACCAAGCCAGTTTTTTCATAAAGAATAAAATGGACAAAACCTTGAAGAAAGCGCTTGAAAATGTTTAATTATTTCTTTGGTAACAAAGAAAAGAGTACTGAGCTGCTACGTGACATCTGTCCTCCTTTACGGCAGCGAATGTTGGACGGTCTCCTCAAAGATGAAGAAGAGACTCAAGGCAACGGAGGTATGGTTCTACAGTAGGATGCTAAGGATATCATGGACCGAACATATCGGGATGGCCAAAGACACATTCCAAAAGATAGGCAGAGTATTGTGAAACAGGAGGATTTCGTTGCTAACAAAGAAAAGAGTACTGCGCTGCTACGTGATATCTTCCCTCCTTTACGACAGCAAATGTTGGACGGTCTCCTCAAAGATGAAGACGAGACTCGAGGCGGTGGAGATGTAGTTCTACAGAAGGATGCTGAGGATATCATGGACTGAGCGTGTGAGCAACGATGAAGTTTTGGAGAGGAGGCAAACAAAGAGGAAGCTTATAATTAACATCAGGAAGAGGCAGCTGAAATTTCTCGGATACGTAATGAGAAAGGAGGGCTTGGAGAATCTGTTACTCACAGGTCGAATAGAGGGAAAGAGAGACAAGGTAAAGCAACGCATGACGGAACATGGCCCGGGGGAAGTAGCAAAGGGACAAAACTTATTGAGAACTACAAGGGGCAGGGAGAAGTGGAGATCCATGATCGTCTACGCCCCGAAGAGACACGTCAGATAAAAAAGAAAAGAAATTATATAAATATTAAATATCTTTCAGATATAAACTCTTTTGCTTCATTTTTGTTTGAGACTTAGGTATTTATTTAACTGATACTTTAAATTATTAGAACGTATATTACTGCAGATTGAGGAAATGGCGACTGCCTTTCTTGTTGACACGACTCCTAATGACTCTATTACAATAATAATTGTCATCCAATAGGATTTCTAACTACTGACCAGCCTTCAAGGAAGGACCCGTTACGCTTCAAATCAATTAGCCTTGTCCGAGGCGGAACCTCAACTCAGACATTTGTAAGGGAGCCAATAGGAATTTCATGTCATTTCAGTGATCTCATGCTAAGCCGACCTCATAAGCTCAGTTGCCATGAGGAAGGAGACGAGGATGTCTTCCGAAATTGACAGGCGGAAGTCATCACGTGCGTCACCTTAACCCTCTTCTCAGCCACCCGAATTGCCGACAAAGTATTTCAGTGCAGCGGGTTTTGTCTTTCCTTCTTTGTCTTTGGATACAGGAAATAAATCATGTCAACGATTAAATCTAGGTCAATTTGAGCGAGCTAATTTGAGCGGATTAATAAATATATATATGTATATATATATATATATATATATATATATATATATATATATATATGTGTGTGTGTAGAGAGAGAGAGAAACCACGCACACACAGATACACACACATAAATATATGAATAAAGCCAAAAGGAAAACTTTATTCATATTGTCCTTTTACAGATATATATTTTTAGTTATAACTGGAAGATCACACACACACACATGTGTGTGTGTGTGTGTGTGAGCGAGACACACATGCATACGTATATAGATAGTGATTTACTAAGCGTAGCTGACTTGTGGCGCAAGGTCGATAGTATGGATCACACGGTGAGGATCGTACTCAGTTGTAATTGATCTAATTAGCATTTTAATTTATTATATATATATATATATATATATATATATATATATATACACACACTCGCATACACAAACATATTGAACATCTTATTTTATTTTTGTGTATATATATATATATATATATATATATATATATATATGTATACACAGTGTAACCCGGATATAAGAGAGTTGTCGGGACCGGAGAAGAAGTTTCTTATACCGGGTTTCTCTTATTATATATACATTAACACAGGTTCTAATTTGGGACCAGAGAAAATCTCTCTTATATCCGGGTCTCTTATATCCGGGTTACACTGTATATATATATATTTAAACAAAACGGACGTCATGTTATACCTTAGGTACCTTTCGACCAACACTTTTTCAAAAGTATACGTTGGCAAATTGGACAACAATCAAAGACACTCATTATAACGAATGAGGAGGGAAAGTTGGAACGCAATTAAAAAAAAGAGATAAATTTTAATTACAAATAATTATAATTCAAAAGGGGGTGAAAATAGCAAGTTCCACAAGAGTATAAAAAGGAAAAAAAGACACTCACAGTCCCTCCAACAAGCGTAACGAGCGTACAAAATGCTCCTTCTGTCTGCACAGGCTAGGCTGATGAAATTTTATAAATACACCCTCCAGGACTCGAAGATGGTATACCGAGCGAGCACTGCGTAATATTGGAAACCAAGTATCTTCGCAATCGGTGGCACAAACATGGCTGTCAAGCAAATGCTGTCCAACAGCCGAATCATGGACTGCCTGTGTAATTCTTATAGATTGGCGGGAACATGCTGCGCAACCCGCGTCTCCAGCCTCAGATTGGTTCGTCCTATGTACACCGCATCACATCGGCATTTAAACTTGTAAATAACTAAATTTTTCTGAAAATAGGACAACCTATCTTTACTAAAGGAAGGAAACACAGATCTTGTTTGAGAAACTGTGCGCAACTTTACACCATTGTAACAAGATGAAATACGCGCTGAAATTCTGTCAGATAATAACTGACATTTCCTGTCAAGCCAAGGTAACTTTAAATAAATAGGGCAACGCCTGGGCCCAAACATCACTGGTTCCTTGAAACGCTTGATTTTGCTGTCAATAATACATCTGATAACGTTGATGGAATATCCATTATTTTCAAAAATATTCCGAATAGTAATGAGTTCTCCATCTAACAGTTCAGGGGAACAGATCATCATAGCGCTATGAACCAGGGTCACAATCAGACCAATCTTATGGGACTTGGAAACAAACGAATTCCAACTCGTATTTAAGCCGGTAAATGTGGGTTTGCGAAAAATGCTAGTAACGAAAACCCAGTCGTTACGTTTAACAAGGACATCCAAAAAGGGTAGTGCCCTATCCTTCTCAACCTCCATCGTGAACTTAAGGAATGGATGGAGAGAATTAAGTTGCGCCAGGAAATTTATAGCATCACTGGCGGAATCAAAGATTGAAAATATATCATCCACGTATTTCATATAAACACAAGGTTTTGGGACCTTATCAAACAATCGTCGCTCAAAATAGCCCGCGAAAATATTGGCTCAAACAGGACCCAAAGGGCTTCCCATAGCAACCCCATCAGTCTGGACATACATCGTCTCGTTGAAGCTAAACTCCACTCCCTCTGTAGCCAGACACATACACTCCAAAAATAGATCCTCAGGAATACTGGCCGGGCCCAAATTACCCCTATAAAGCATATCAGCAGAAATGCCGATAGTCTAAGGCAGTGGAACGTTATTGAACAAACTGACAGTGTCAAAAAACACCATCAGTTGACCCTCGGACTCAATTTCTAAACTTCTAATGAAGCTAGAAAAAAGGAAGGTGTATGAAATATTATAACCCGAAAAAATATCCGAAACCGGCTGGAGCAACTCAGCCAAATATTTGGCTAAATCATGTGTCACAGATCCTACCATAGACAAGATAGGTCTAAGTGGGACTTCGTCTTTATGTACTTTGGGAAGTCCATACATTCGTGGACTTTGCGAACCTATAGGTCTCTAACCCTGTTGTAGACGTCCTTCGAGATAAGGTTACTCTTATAAACAGAGAGCAACCATCTCTGTGTTCTCGCTTCAACTTTGCTGGTGTTATCATACGTATCAGCGGGAACAATTATCTTAAACTTTGTAGGATCATTCGTTATATTGAGTGTGTCTTTGATTGTGTTCCAATTTGCCAACGTATATCTTTGAAAAAGTGTTGGTCGAGTCGAAAGGTACCTAAGGATTAACATGACGTCCGTTTTGTTTAAATCTAAGTTTTATTTCTGCGGGTACAAATCACTTTTTGTATATATATATATATATATATATATATATATATATATATATATATATAACTACGTATGTGTGTGTATTTGTGCGTGTGTGGCGGATATATATATATATATATATATATATTAAAAATTTCTCAGAGTTAACCTGTTTATACACACACACACACACATATATATAAGCATATATGTGTGTGTGTATAACTGTATATTTTATGTCATGCTCTCTCTCTCTCTCTACACACACACACACACACATATGTATATGTGTGTATATATATATATATATGTGTATATATATATATATATATATATATATATATATATATATATATATATATATATATATATGAAGCAATACATAAAATAAAATGTTCAACATCTGGAGAATTGATAGTAACATTTTAGTATCGAGACCCTCTGACGAGTTGATAGCATCTCCGTGGAACTTGCACCAGAGACAGATAAGTTTAACATTAAATTTTATTGTTGCTTTTAATAATTTTTTTTTTTAAGCTTATCACCCCAAGCAAGGCTGGAAGCCACTAGCACGCAAGGGGTTACAGAAGGTTTGGAGGAAAAGCAGATAGGAGTGGTAAAGAAGAGGATATGGAGAAAGATAGTGGATCGATCAAGGCAAGGGGGTTACCGAAGATTCGGAGCGAGAGCAGATAGGAATGAAAGGGGAAAGGATGTGGAGAAGGGAAGTGGATAGATCAAGGCAACTGGAGATGTCGATTGACGTTACACTTAAATAGTTGGAGATTATATTTGTCAGGGAAACAGGAATAAGGAAGGGAGATGTGCGAGACATGAAGCTATTGGAGTAGAAGAGACGTCTACATCTAACAGTTTCAACGGTGAAGGGGTGGGAACGGGATGCCAGCTTCGTAGGACGCTTAAATTCATGAGGCCTGGGAACCAGTGAAAGCAGCTTATCGGAGCAATTACCGTGAAAGTATTTGTAAAAAAGACAGAGCAAGGCAACGGCGCATCTGTGAGAGAGCGACTGCAGACGAGATGACAGATCAGGGCCAATTACATTGCATATCCGTCTCTGGATCTTATTAAGAATTTACTTAATATTGTGCACTATCTATCAATCTGGGGACTATATCAGATAATTTAAAAAGAATATAAATATCCTTAAATAATGCACATTTCGGCAACATTATTGCTAAAATCTGAAAGTATGATATATATATATATATATATATATATATATATATATATATATATATATATATATATATATATAATTTGTACTTGTTTATTGCTGATGTTATTAAGGTGGTATGTGAACCTACGTGAGAGGGTTGTGGTTATGTCACCGTTCTATATGCTAGGATTATTATGTGAGAAACATTCAAGAAAACGGGCAAGTGAGCCTATACACTACATTGGTTTTATTGAGGAATGGTTTGAGAGGGGTAGTATTATTTCGTACGACTACAAATTCTTGAAGCTATTCGAATTAAAAAAACAAAAACCCGACATCAATAAAATAGCATTTAATACTGGCAGAAACATCTTAAACATATTTAATAAGTAATCCTCCAAATAATAAACATCAACCCCCCGTACTTATTAATAATGAATTAATCCAAAAATATCGTCTAAATAACCAATATATATATATATATATATATATATATATATATATATATATATATATATATATATATATATATATGTGTGTGTGTGTGTGTGTGTAATTGTTTACACATAAATATATATATGTGTGTGTGTATGTGTGTGTATGTATGTATGTAAACAATTATATATATATATATATATATATATATATATATATATATATATCATATTTTCATTATATACTTAAAAATCCAAAGAATCTGCAATGTTATCGGGCCTGACTTGGCATCTCGGTTTCCCACCGCCGTAACTTAGCTTTCTTGTGGCTTTTGCATAAATATTTTCTTGGTAGTTGTTGTGATGAGCTTTCTTCTTTGCTACCTCGACTTTACAGTACTGGATTGGCAGTTCGGTCTCATCATTTTATAGTTGACCTGGCTAGATGTAACCGTAAGTTCTATGCTAACAGTTTCTTCTCTCGCGCTTCACGCTTGTCAAACACTCTTCCGGCTTCTTGCTTTCTGGTCATCTTTGATCTTCAAAAATTTAAATGCAATGTCAAGCGTTATGTTTTGTCTTCATCATTCCTGTTCGTTTATTGTTCTCCCGCCTTAATAATACTTTTCTTTTTCTCATATTCTCTCATTCACAGCAACCCATTTCTGTCTTAGTGGGTCCATTGCCTTGTTTAGTGTGAAATGATTGATATAGTAAATATATCAGACAAAAAGCGTCGAAATAATGAATTAAAGAGTGTAATGCCTAAATAGGGCAGATCAAAATGAGATTACATTAAAAAGAAAGATCGTGTCAACTCTTTGCTAGCATATTTGTATACTTTCGTTTTACGGGTCTTCAAACTTGAACAATACGAGAACAAATGTAAAATATGCTTGCTTTAAGTTGCTCTGTTTGTTCTATATATATTTTGTAATAAATATGGCGACAAAGATGAGGACAATAGTCCGAATAATATAAATAGTGTACATAATACCTCATCTCAGAAATATAGACAGATACTGAAAGGCTGAAACGTTGTAATAAATATGGCGAAAAATATGAGGACAATAGTCCGAATAATGTAAATAGTGTACATAATACCTCATCTCAGAAATATAGACAGATACTGAAAGGCCGAAACGTTGTAATAAATATGGCGACAAAGATGCGGACAATAGTCCGAATAATGTAAATAGTGTACATAATACCTCATCTCAGAAATATAGACAGATACTGAAAGGCCGAAACGTTGTGATAAATATGGCGACAAAGATGAGGACAATAGTCTGAATAATATAAATAGTGTACATAATACCTCATCTCAGAAATATAGACAGATACTGAAATGCTGTAATAAATATGTAACGTTGTAATAAATATGGCGAAAAATATGAGGACAATAGTCTGAATAATGTAAATAGTGTATATAATACCTCATCTCAGAACTATAGACAGATACTGAAAGGCCGAAAGGCTGTGATAAATATGGCGACAAAGATGAGGACAATAGTCCGAATAATGTAAATAGTGTATAACTTTTTGTTCCCAGTTTAAGAAAAGAAAAAAATGTTTTTTTTTTGTGAATAATTAATTTTTACAAGAATTGTTTTCATTTAAAAAAAATCTTAATTACAATTATTTACAAAGCTTCAATTCTTCTTCATTACTTGTCCCCGTTAGGTGATATTTTTAAAAAATAAAAACTATATTTGCTAATCATAAATGAGAGAGATTAATACAAATCATCAAACAAACACTAATATTTTAAAAAGAATTTTGATGTTTATTTTGCTTGTGCATAAACGTGCCAATTTTTGTACATACGGTCACCCATACACGACGATATCAGAAAATAAGTGTGATAACTACAGTAAATTTAAAGCCAAAGTATCTAAAATTCAATAAAACATTAGATGACGGAGAATATTTTCCTAAATTTTAAAGATTACTGAGTACTTAAAAATGATATAAAAAGGCGCTCACTTTATATTCCTCAATTATTTTTACAGTGCAGTGTAACCCGGATATAGGAGAGTTGTCGGGACCGGATAAGAAGTCTCTTATATCCGGGTTTCTCTTATACCCGGGTTTGGTCTATTATATATACATTAACACAGGCTCTAATTTGGGACCAGATAAAATCTCTCTTATAACCGGGTTTTCTCTTATATCCGGGTTACGCTGTATATCCACCGTAGAAAAAACATATCAACACCTTAAATAAACAGTTACACTCGTGGTAAAACATTGCATTTATGCGATATGTTAAAATAAGGAAAGTAATATTTGTTTCAAATCAGATTAATTAAACTTTAAATCAGCTACTATTCCTCAAATAAAGTTTCAGTAAAGTATATAATTATTTTTGAAAGATTTTTTTTATAAAGACAATTACATCGTAATGACGTATGATTAAAATGGCGCTAAAATCAGCTATTTTAGCAATTTCAAAATGAAAACTCCTTCCATTCAATTAAAGAATATATTTTGAAATACTACAATGTATTTTGCATATTAGAAATATTAAATTTAATCTATTAGCTTGAAATTAAAATAAATATAAAACCTTCAAGAAAGATTTTTCATTTTTTAAAATAGATTTTAAACATTAGGTATCGCATTTCTGTAGAAGTACCTATATATATATATATATATATATATATATATATATATATATGTGTGTGTGTGTGTGTGTGTGTGTGTGTGTGTGTGTGTGTGTGTGTGTGTGTGTAGACAGGAAGGGAGATTATGTAGAAGGCATTAAAATAAGTGCCTATAAAAAGCACTATTTACTTTGATACTTATGTGTGTGTCTGAAAATGCCTCCATTGTGTTTATGTGTGTCTGTATATGTGTGTGTCTGTATATACATGCATCTGCTTGTGTGTGCATGTCTGGGTTTGTATTCGTGTATGTGTGTGTCTGCGTGCCAGTATGCGATTTTATGCTTGCGTGTGTGCGTGTTTGTCCGCCTGCGGCCAACTTGTACGTGACTGTGTGTAAATGCAATGCATTTGTACATGAGTATGTGTGTATTGCCTTTGTATTGTGTGTGTGTGTGTGTGTGTGTGTGTGTGTGTGTGTGTTTCTCTGTGCGTGTGTGTAACTCGAAGTCTCAACCTTTGTGGCTGTCAGTTAACTATAATTCCTGAGTTTCCCACTGCTCTTTGAACATTTGACCTCTGCCCCTTGCCTCTTGATTTGTATACAATTTCTTGGCACGTTTTTTTCTCACGCACCGATTGGCCTTTCAGCGCCACCTTGCTTCATCACGTGACTGTCAGCTGCACGCGCGCAAACAAAAACAAAAAATACAAACAGGCAAATGAAGAAAAAAAAGAAAAGACTTCTTCCGGATTCCGTGCCAGTTGCAATGAAATAACAAACGTAGAAAACTCTGTCCTCATCACTAATTATTTTGTGTAATTTCAACGGGATGTGTACGTAGCCTAGCCGTTCTCGGCGCGTAAAGTCGGATCGGCGAGACGGTTTAAAGTCCTGGACAATGCAGTCGCGTTCACTTTCGAGCAATTACTCTCCTTAAAGACAGGAATCTACCTCTTCTACCTCCCATCTGTGTTTAAATAGCAGGGTAGACTTGACTTTTGAGCCTTGGTAGGCAACCAGCCTAAAATCGGCAACAATACTGTGTCCCAAAAACAGTGGAGAGAGAAACGGGAAACTGCACCACTATTATTCCCAAAGAAATCTGTGGCGAGTCATGGTTATCTCTGTCCCCAAGGGATATGAGAGTAAAAAAATAAAAAATAAAAAAATAAAAAATTCAAGGAGATAACGTCACATATGCAACTTAGCAAAAATAATTTTAGCGCCGATAAAAAAGACCACAAATCATTCGTATCTCTTCTAGTTATTTACTACGGCAGGGTGGCATAGTGGATAGGGAAAACAGGTTTCATGCCTTTAATCCATCCACAAAACCCATTAAAATTCATTTGAAATAAAAGCGTAAATCTACTTTGCTGTTAGGACCGTCCAAAATGGATAAAAGGGGAGGACTTACTCAGCCACAACACCATAAAATATAAAGTTACATTGGGCGGGGCGATATGAGGAGTTAAAAAAGGAGGGAGAGGGCCAAATCCAACGGCGGAGGAGGGGGCTAGATAGCAAGTTTAAAGTGGAAGGAGGGGGCTAAATCAAACGTTAAAAGTGGAGGGAGGGGGATAAATCAGACGTTAAACGTGAGGGTGGGAGCTAAATAAGATGTTAAATGTGGGTAAAGCTTAATCAGGTGTTAAAAGTGGAGGGAGGGGGCTAAATCAAACGTTAAAGAGTGAAGGAGGGGGCTAAATAACATGTTTAATGTGGAAGGTGGGGCAAAATCAAACGTTAAAATTCGAGGGAGGAGCTAAATCCGGCATTAAAAGTGGAGGGAGGGGCCTAAATCAGCCGTTAAAAGTGGGAGGGGTTAAATTAGATGTTAAAAGTGGGTGGGGCTTAATCAGATGTTAAATATGGTGGAGAACCAAATCAGATGTTGAAAGTGGGGGAATGTGGCTAAATCAGATGTTAATTGTTGTGGAGCCGGAGCTAGATCAGATGTTAAAAGTGGCTGTGGGCGAAATCAGATGTTAAAATTTGGAGCTAAATCAGATGTTAAATTTGTGTGTGTTTGTGTGTGGGGGGAATCAATCAGATCTTAAAAGTCATATATTAAATTTTTTAAATTTCTGATTGTATATGTTATTGTCTTTTCCTCTCATAAAATTAACATCTGTTTAAAGATCTATCCTAATTAAAAATAAGTTTATTTTTTAATGGATACTTTTTTACTGTTTCATGGACTAAATAACATAAAAGTCTATATACAAAAGACAGTTGCACTAGTAATTCACTCGACAAAATAAGTAAAACGCAGCCGATTTGAATGTAATTGAAACGCGACTAACATCATGAGATCTTTCGCATTCTTCTTCTTCTTCTTCTTCTTCTTCTTCTTCTTCTTCTTCTTCATTTTCTTCTTCTTCTTCTTCTTCTTCTTCTTCTTCTTCTTCTTCTTATTATTATTATTATTATTGTTATTATTAATAAAATTAAAGACCACAAACAAAATAAGTGCCACCTTATTGATATGGCAGTCCCTGCAGACTGCAATGTATCTTTGAAGATATTCGAAAAGCTGTCAAAATACAAGGACCTTGAAATAGAAATCTAAAAAATGTGGTACATGGGAACATCAACAATCCCTGTTGTAGTTGGAGCCCTTGGACTGGTTGGAAAAGATTCCAGTAGGCTGATTGAAGGGATCCCTGGAAGCCCATGCCTCAAAGAGATACAAAAAATTGTTCTGACAAGTACAACCCACACTTTACGAAGGGCTTTATCAATGTAATAATTTTTTTTTTGAGTGGAAAGTGTCATGATGCCATTTCTAACCTTAGGTCCCTGGGCGGGACCCGGAAAGAAATGTGCAAACGCTAGATATCAAAGAAAATAATAATAATAATAATTATTATTATTATTAGTAGTAGTAGTAGTAGTTGTAGTGTTCTGCATTCCCCTAGTTAGTTAGCAAGCGGTTTACGCTCTCTTCATTACTTAATAAATAATAGACTATTCCGTTTTGATCGCAAGTGAAGACGGAAAAGACACAGGGACGTTTTTAGGATTCAGTGAGTGTAAGAAAAGAAAAAGAAGATCGGTGGTTTTGACCCCTAACACCCCAATGATGACTTGGACCATAATGATCTGAACGCCCCACATTCTAACAACCTCAATCCAAAGGTCGGTGCATTTATTGAGGTTGTTAATTTTTTGACCTTGATTATTACGGTCAACAGGAACAGCCACGTCAATAAGGCGGCATTTTCTTGTTTCTTTGTCAACAAACGTGACGTATGGTTTGGTGACCACAAAGTCGTGGTCTGTTTGAATGTAAAAATCGCACACGATCTTTATCTCGATAATTGTGTAAATAAAGATTCATGCTAGGGCTTTTCATAGAGAAAATGAGGTATTTTGGTGACTGTGCTGTGACAGCTAAGAGTAAATGCGTTATTATGGTGAAAGGTAAGTACGAATGGTTCAATGAGTGAGACTAATTAGTTTTATGGTAGGACTAAAGAAGACCAGTCTTTTCCCCACCCCCAATTATTAGCCCTTGTGGCACATTTTGTATCTATTATTGCAAATAGATATTAAGATCTTTACTTGGTTGTTTTCGACTGCCTTCTCTTGTGGTGATACCAATTCCAGTTGATCTTCAAATCCATACTTTCTACAGATGCACCAATGCAGAGGGTTGACCACTTTATAATGGCGATGCTTCTATTATTTCGACACAAGAATTCCACAAGCTCTAATGATGGATTCGGACAAATGAAGACTGTATTTATTATTATTATTGTTTTTATTTCCATTGATTTCTGGCGTTTACACATTTCTTTCCGGGTCCCAAACAACGTCTGCAGAGGTCACTGTTTTAGGTTTGGAGCTGTAGCGATATAGCCATGGATGTTCGTCTGGCGTTTGATTAGTTGTTTTGAATTTGCCGTAGAGCAACGCATGATAATACAATTTCATGTTCTTTGTATGCAGACACCGGGAAAATTAACAACTGATTTTATGAGCGTTTTTAATCAAACATTCTCTAAATTCTCAAAATCGCTTGTCTGAGATGAAATATTAGAATGGATTTTGTTCGGACAAAAGAAAAAGATTCGCTTGATTTAAAATTTTTCTCTTCATTTAACATCCGGATAATTGAATTCCGGATAATCGAATTTCGGATAATTGGATTCCGGATTACCGAATAGCTGATAATTGATGACGCATTTCAAGTCTCATGTGGTGTGTGGTTCCGGAATTTTAACGGAACGAACTCTACAAATCCTGTCCAAATTTAAAAAGAGGTGGCATATACGTTAAGTAATTTTTTTTTTGCTCGTTTATTTCGTTTCGTTTTTATGGCTTATCAACCCTTTGCAGGTTATTTAAAGCCAGAAAATAATTTTAGATAGTATTTTTTTTTTTTAGATAATATTCTAATGATATAAATCTTACAAATTAACCCATAGCTGAGGGGAGAAGAGGTGGATTCATAACTTTCCCATGAGTCTTTGTGTGTAAGTGAATATAACGGACCCAACTGGAATTAGAACTCGGTACTCCAATTAACAATTCCATTACACCAGCCACACATCCAAGATTACAGTCCCTGGTATTCTCAAGCGGTCATCCATCTAGGTACTGACCAGGCTCAACATTGGTTAACTTAGTTTTATTTACTGGCATGACCGCGCTGTGATAATTCTAGTGAATGTTCTTTGTATTAAAACAATGAGAAAATTAACAAGAATTAATTGAACGGATACATCAGAGTTTTTTTTTTAGTTTTTTATTAAATCAAACACGAAGTAAGGTTTTCTAAATAGCTCAAACGCTCATCTGAGATCAACTATTAGAATAGGTTTAGTTCGGATTTCAATTTTTCTCTTCCTTTCACGTCCGGATAATCGAGGTCCGGAAAATAGAGGGACGGATTGTAGTGGACCGTGGGGTGAAGATGTGAAGAGATATCAGAAGGTTAAAATTTCCTGATAGCCGATCCAACTACATGAGAATGTTGGACTTTAATTAAGTCCAAAGAAGACAAAGAAAACAAACAAGACTGATATATATGTGTAAACAAATATATATTAATAACAAGTTAAACAAAGACATGGACAGTTACATAGAGTTTATAAGGAGAAATTATGTGTGTGTGTGTGTGTTGTGAGTGTTCGTACGTACATGTATTGTTCTTAGCGTGTTCCCAGGAAACGCTGTATCTGTGAGAGGTCACATATTGGTGTTTTAGTTGAAAAGCGAGGTGGCGGCCCAAGGCCTCAGTGGAAAAGAGAGATCGAGGCGAAGGGTCAGCCAGTATTTATAGCCAGGGAAGAGAGACCCCTGTTGAAGGATTAAGGAACTGAGGAGGAGATAACTCCGACATGATAATCGATAGCGTACTGTATCTTTTTGTGCATTTCTGGTGTTGGGTGTCAATGTGGGATGAAGGATTCCATGAAAGGGGTCGATGATCTAAAATGTTTGGAGACCCCTGGTTTAGTACAGAACAAATGTAGAACACTTAATAGCTACTACACTCACTACTAATGCTTACTAAGCTTAGCTTAGTTTGACCAAATTTAGGTCATTTTATGCTTGTTCAACTTACTCCGGAGACTCTTCTCTGGTCTTTTGAACAGGAGTAGAGGTTTATCCCTTGTTATTTGCCTAGGTTTTGGTTTCTAATTCTTCCTAAAGTATTTTTCTTCTCTTTCACACCCCAGTGGCTCCTTGCGTCTTAGTGGTATTATCGCCTTGCCTGGGGTGAATTGATTTAAAAAAAAAGGTAATAGCATGTGAAACTAGTATACTAACACCAAGCCCTTAGTGAGGTGACCTATGACTGCAGTTCTGCGATAATTGGACGAATTAATTTTACGCATGAAAGTCGGGTCACACGGGTTAACAGCAGTTCTCATAATTTTTAGTAACAGACGTATTAATATATTTCCTTATGCACACTAAACAAAAGAGGCCCACACTCCACGCAGCCCCTACATCTAAAAACGAAAAAGTTTCATGTAACATACTGAATGCCAGACAAGTTTGACCCTAGTTTAAATTGATGATTTGATAGACGCGATGTTTGTTTTTGCACGTGATGTTTTCTTGCGTATTGTTTTGTCGGTTGGCTTTTTAATTGTGGGAAGCTCGAGAGAAAGTTAAAAAAAGAACACTTCCGCTTTTGGTAGGAACTTCAAATGACTGTTCGTTTTTGTTTGTTTTTTTTTTTTTGCCGAGAAAGCAAGACTTTTAGATTCAATGTTAACGAACCAAATGATGAAGTGTCCACAAATTTAGATTTGCCATATATATAATCCCCTGGTCACTGTGACAATTGCAGTGTATGTTCTTTGTATGAAAACAACGAGGAAATTATCAAGAATTAATTGAACTGATTTTGTCAGCGTTTTTATGAACTGTTGAGAATGGCTTTGAAAATTCTCAAGACACTTGTCTGAGAGCAAATATTAAATTGTGTTTAATTTGCATAATTGAAAAAGATTTGGATGATTTAAAATTATTCTCTTCATTTCACGTCCGGTTAATCATATTACGGATAATCGAGTTACGGATAATCGAGTTACAGATAATCGATGGCGTACTATAAATTTCATGCGGTGTGTGGTTCTGGAATATTAGCGCAACGAACTCTACAAATCGAGATCAAATTTCAGCCGAGGTTCTATTCAGGCTCAGTAATTTAAAAAATATTTTTGGTTGGTTGATTCATTTTCTACGGTTAATCAACCGATTGCAGGTTATTTAAAGCCAGAAAATTTTAAGTATGGGAGTTTAAGAGAAAAGTTAAAACGTTTCAATTTTAGGCAGGGACTTAAATTGACTGCTTTTTGAGGAGAAAGCATGAATTTTAAATTCAACATTAACCAACCTAGTGATGAAGAATCCTCAAATTCAAATTTGACATACATTTGGGAAAGCATACTATACTTGATAGCATGCAAAAGCAACGGGAATATAAAGTCTGTATCTTCCATTAAGCAGGAGATATAAAACAATATTGCTTGATTTTATTGGAATCGATTAATACTGGATTCTCATTGAGGTTACCGATTTGACCCCATCCGATATAAGTTTGCTCTCTCGCATTTTCTGGTACCGAGACATTTGGCCGACAGACATTTGGCCGACAGACATTTGGCCGACGGACATTTCGCCAACAGACATTTAGCCGTACTGACATTTGACCGACGAACATTTAACCGAATGGACACTTAGCCGAAAATGTAGTGGCGTACTTACATGTGTCTGTCACACTCTTTATCGTAATGTACTATATATTTTTATATTTATTTATTATATTAATTTATAAATTTTCGTTTTTTTTTTTCTAGGATATTTTTAAAAAATCTATTCTGTATATATTATATTTTACTTCAAATATTATTGTAAGATGATAAGCATTTTGAGAAAAAGCACATTTTACTACAGCAAAAATCTTAAGCTTTTACGATATGAAAGATCTTTCATTTTCGCTTTTAATGATCTTTATCTTAAAGGGATGAACTAGCTTTTATCTTACTGTTAAATACGAATTTAAATAATTAGGTGCTACTTTTTACCAAAATACACTCAAATATTTTTTAAAATACTAATTTCAGTAAACAAATATTGAAATAAGAAAACTTTTAACTTTAAATTTAGATTTAGTAATTTAATCACTTGAAATTCAGTGGTAATTATTAGTCCTATTCTACCTTATAATACTGCTAATTAAAATACTTAAAGTATTGCTTATTATTAGTTTTACTTGTACTTTTTTGGTGAAATGTCCTTCGGCCAAATGTCCAGCCACGCATTTTCTATATATAAAATTCTCTGACTTCCGTTAATCTGTCGGTCCGTATGTCATACCCTCTAAAATAGCCATACATTGAGCAATTGAAACCAAGCGGAGAAGTGCAAACAGATAAGGTGGTACAAAGTAAAGTTGGTTTTACTAGTGTGCGTAGCTTAGTACAATAAATTTTCATTAATTTAAAAAAAAGTTTTATCATTCAACATACAAAATACTTCCACTATTTTAAAAACAATTCAATGTTTAAAATAACTAATACTTATTTAATAAAAATGAAATACTGTTTTTTGCATATGTTTTCTGTAAGTTTCTATATACAGTGTAACCCGGGTTTAAGAGACCCGGATATAAGAGAAACCCGGATATAAGATATATTTTATCTGGTCCCAAATTAGAGCCTGTGTTAATAAAACAAAATAGACCAAACCCGGATATAAGATAAACCCGGATATAAGAGAATTCGTCTCCGATCCCGACAACTCTCTTATATCCGGGTTACACTGTATAAAAATCCAGTTTCCAGTTCGACCTTCGTTTGCGAAAACTATAAACAAATCACAAAGCCAAACTCTTCAAAAAGTTGGAATTTGGCTGCAGAAAAATATTTTCGCATGGCCAGTTGTATGTTGCATCCTCAAGAGTAAGAAATCCTAAAAATTCATTCTTCGCTGTTAAAAAGGAAAAAGGTAAATTTTCTTAAAAATTATTGTTTACCATGAAGTCCTATAAAATTAAATTAAATTGGAGAAATTATTAAAACGCGAAGCAGGTTTTTTGTCAAAATATTTTCCCAAACAAATCAGCTCATTCAAATTTCATCGATTGGTTTGCGAAATTGAGTGAAACGTAGAGTTTGTAAATCTCGATAAAAATGTTAGCGATAACTTCAACAATGCTAAATATTTTGTGGATTTCAACACGCGTACATTGATACCAATTTTTCATATTTGTAATGAAAAGCGAGTTTTAGATTTCTTGAAGCACAATACTTGAATAATAATATATTTTTTTAATTGATTCGTTTTCTACGGTTTATCAACCCATTGCAGATTATTTAAAGGCTATTTAAAGTCAGAAATATTTCTAGAGTGTAAGCATAATTTTGGCGGAGTGGTTAATAAGGATTTAACGATACAAGTATTATTAATTAACCCATAGCTGGAGGAGAAGAGGTGGATTCATACCGTTTCCAAGGACATTTGCGCGTAAGTGAATATAACGAACCCAACTGGAATTGGAACTCAGCTCTCCGACTTCCAATTCCGAGCCATTATACATTACACCACCCACACATCAAACCTTACAGAATCAGTCACCCATCTATGTACTGACCATGTTTGACGTTGCTTAACTTCGGTTATGGTACGATATGGCCGTAAGCCAAATTTCTTTAATTGCAACCTGACAAACATATTTTCTGTTCATATTAAAAAAAGACACTTATCTTGGGTGTCATAGGCACAGCGTTTCCACTAGTGTTTTCTCCAACTGTCTCCTGAAGAAGGTCGACTAGGAGAACGGTCGAAAATTTGTAACTATAGAAATCTAGAGAACACTCACTCAAAGAATTCAGTGTAAGTAAAATAAACCTGCTCATTTCAGGGTATGCACATCTGCCAGGCCAGCTCGCCAATCCCTGTTGCAGACACCCGCTCAAGCACATTTCTCTTTCTGCAACAACAACAGAACCAACCTGTGGTTTATAATGCAACTATCCTGTGTGAACGTTTGTTAGTTTCTGGGAGTGAACGCATGAACCAGCGCAATCAACAGTTTGAACAAGGCGAATACACTTAATGCCTCGGTCACGATGACTTGTGACTTTGTGCATTCGGAACAGTTTCTTCTACCAATTTTTTTTACTTACAAAGCGTTAGAGTGGCGAGAGGCTTGCGACGTTTCTTCTGTGGGTTGTAAGGTGGAAAATAATTTATCACCCACAAGGCCGTGTAGATGCTTTTGAACTCTTTCAAGACAAGCAAGTAAGTACTGAGCAGTTCCAGACGAGATATGACAGCAATACTCCAATTTTTGGTTTGATCTGAGAGTACAACACGTAGACTCAGATACTGGAGAGGTACAGTCAACCGACCGTTTTCCCAGCATCTTTAATCGCAATAGATGTTGGTCCACATGTACTTCTTTCGTTATTTTATGTGACAGTGATAGGATCTTGTTTCAAGGCTTTGGTCCTGACCTGCAATAATTTGGCCTTCTGTCTCAGCTTTTAACCCGGTGTTCCTCAGCTAGTTATAAGTTTTCTGTTGGTCCACATCTGCGTCTTCGTTATTTTTAGATATTTGCCATGCAACGCCTTGTCTTCCTAGTCTTTTTGTTGTAATTTCATTTGGTCAATTTGTTTTGTTTTCTGTTTTACTCGTTTGGCGTAGATTGTATTCGCTTCACTTTTTCGTTGTTAGGATTTCACGTATATTAAGCTGTTTTTTTTAAGAGTGCAGCTTCTTTGTTGATTGAGTGGATTTGATTGTATTATATTAGCTGACAGTTTCATCATATTTTCCGCAGATCATGCATTCGGGTTAGTTGCATCCTTAATTATGTGACAGTGATAGGATCTGGTTGCGAGGCTTTGGTACTGAGCTGCAATAATTAGGCTTTCTGTCTCAGCTTTCAACCCTGTGCTCCTCAGCCACTGATGAGTTTTCTGTTGGTCCACATCTGCTTCATTCGTTATTTTTATGTATTTGCCATGCAACGCCTTGTCCTCTCAGTTTTTTAAAATTTAATTTGGCCAAGTTGTTTTGCTTTCTGTTGTACTCGTTTGGCGTAGATGGTATTCGCTTCGTTTTTTCTTGGTAGGATTTTAGGCTTATTAGTCTGTTTCATGAAGAGTTCAGATTCTTTGTTGATTGGGTGGATTTGGTATTTTACTATTTGTAGAAGAAGGTCATTGGTTTTTGTGAGGTATGCTTCCAATCAGATTGTTGTAGGTTTTAGAGTTAGATCAAGTTGGATTAGACCTCAGCCTTCTGAGGCTCTTGGTATGTACAGCCTGTAATCTGATTTCGGGTGGTATATCCTCATTTGGGTAAACCTTTTTCTGGTATTGGTATCAAATCTTTTAATGTCATTCAACTTCCATTTAATAATGTTGAAGCTGTGTGTTACTACGGGTATAGCTAAGGTGTTGATAGCCTTCATTTTATTGGCCGCATTAAGCTCGCTTTCTAGTGTCAGACGAACTCTCCTATAATATTCCTTTCGGATCTTTTTCTTCATAATGAATGTTGTATTCTGTCTCTTTCTTTAATTCCTAAGTTTTTGTATGTACCTTTATTATTACAGTGTAACCCGGATATAAGAGACCCAGATATAAGAGAAACCCGGATATAAGAGCGATTTTATTTGGTCCCAAATTTGGGCCTGTGTTAATGTATATATAATATACCAAACCCGGATATAAGAGAAACCCGGATATAAGATACTTCTTCTCCGGTCCCGACAACTCTCTTATATCCGGGTTACACTGTATTACTATTCTAACAAATACGTCGAGATAGAACATGACATAGCAAAACATAAATCAATCGAGAAACAATAATGGAGAAAAAGCAAAAGTCAGTTATACACAAATTAAAAATTATTATTATTGATACAGTACTCCCTTGAATATCAGGACAACTTGGAACAAAGGTTGGAAAACTATGCTTGGATAATAGTAAAACATAAAGGTAAGGTACCTTCTTAGGAGAACACCCGTCCATCATGGTAGGTGAAAGTTCAACGTTTGCTCTGGGGTGGCGGAAAGTTATTAGTTTGGTTTAGACTCTATGAAATTTTACAAGCCTGTCCCCCCCCATTGTTCTACCAGGTCTAGGTTAGAGGAAGAAAATGTTCCGGCTGATGAGAAAATACTGAGGAACGCCGTCATTGATTTCATGGGTTTCCGATGACTGCCCGTTAACTACGACCTTCATAGACCTACCAGTTAAGAAGGCGTTGGTAAATGAGAAAGCCCTTCCAGAGATTCCATAGCTGGAGAGTTTATGTAGCAGTTCACTTCTTATATATCTAGGGCAGAGTTTCCCAAACTTTTTCACACGTGGAAACTTTCCGGGTTCAGAAGATTTTTTGGGAACCCCAGATAATAATACTTTTCTATGGTCGTAATGTAAATATTTTCATTATCAGTAGAATTCCTGACAACCGGACTAAGAAGGGCTTCCGGATATGAGGAATTGGTTACAAAGTCCGGATATGAGGAGTTATATTTAGATTAAAATAAAAGAACTGAAATCAGGCTTAATATTTATTTTCAATGTTTTATAGTAAACAAAATAAGCTAATGGTGAGCGAAATATAACGGGATTGATTTTAAGGAAAAAGAAATAAATTATGTAATGTTAATGAAAATTCATTAAATTAAGTATGCCACGTATGCAAAACAAATAATGTAACGAGGATTTTTTAATCGCTGTTGCATGATGATTCTTTCTCTTCTAATGTCATTCTCAACGTTTTCCACATTTCATTTTGCTTTTGTTCTTGAAATTTTTTTAAACCAAAGACACTTTTTAACTCTGCGGGCGTTATTGAAATCGTCATAGTTGAATGCTGGCTTTCTTTCCATAAAACTGACAACCTTTTCAATATCTCTTACACTTTCAGTCCAGGTTTCATCACAATCATGCATTGTGTTGCTATCTTGTTGCAGATGTGTCTCATTGTCATCTTTTCCTCTTATTCCCATCATCTTTTGCACCAATACAAGCTATTACGCTGAAATAAGCAATTTTCCAAAGTAAATTTTCTGAAAAACAGAAAATTCAAATCAGTTACATATTGGCCAAATACACATCAAAATCATGTTCGGATATGCGGGTTTCCGGATATGAGCCAATCCGGATATAAGGGATTCCGGATATGAGGGATTCTACTATACTTTTATAAATAATAGGGACGTTAAAAAAGCAGTTAAAAATAATACATATTGATATATTTTTAATAAAAACGTGATTTAAAAAAAAATGTTTTTACTTCTCACGAGTAACACGTGAAACAGAATTACGAACAATGTTAACATGAAATTTATTCCATGCGTAATCAGAATTTTTTGTACATTCAATGACAACAATGCTTCTGTTTCATATTGTCACATCATTTTTTAATGTTTGGCTTTATCCGTGGGAGTTTGATTCTCAAGACAGCAGCAGGATTAAGTCTGCTTCGGTATTTTATATTATAGCAGTGTAATAGGAAAATCCGCTTTCACACGAGTAGGTTGGTGTTGTGTTTTTAACCGGAATATCGACACAGGAAAGTTACGCCAACGAGAGTCAATTAACAGCCAGAGCTTTTTCCAATATGGCGAGAAAATTAACTTTCAGATTTATGTGGTGTCATAGTATACAGATGATATCACAATAAATAACGACTTTTCAATTCAGCAATAGCATGATACAATTATCATTCACTGAGATACGATAAAAAAAAAACTATTACAAGATACATCACAACATTGTAGAATAATCTAAATCTGTTGACAACTATTTCGGAGGATTGGCGCGATTGCGTCTCGATTAAGGGATGAGCCTCGCGAAACGGAGTGGCTCTTGCAGCGTGTCTCACTGGCGATGGTTCGAGGTAATGCTTTCTCCATCATTGCGGCTGGCAGAGGATAGAAAAAAATTCTTTATAGTTACTTTGTTCTGGAATTGTCATCAATGGTCAACTGAGCTTGCTTTGTTTCAATAAATTCATTTTTAATAAATTATTTACCAACGTTGATAATGTGTTATGTTAAACATAAACTCTGAACTTTTGTCACGGAACCCCAGACATTCCTTTGCAGAACCACTGGGTTCCTTGGAACCCACTTTGAGAACCTTTGATCTAGGGTGATGGTCTTCGTGACAAATTTCGCCGATTCAAGGAGTAATGACAGTTAAGACATTATCTGTGGATATAGCGGAACGAAATACATGCTGGTTATCGCTGGGAGGTTGTTCCATTTGAGGCGTTCAACAACGTTCTTGTTGATTACAAACAAGAAGTGGTTGTTGGTGATACTAAAGAGCCTAGTAGAACGATGTCATGACCGGGATGCACGGTCAACCACATTCTTAAAAACGGGAAAAACACGGAGTTGGTACTTCCATTACATTTTCGGAGCATCTCTCTTTCAGGCAGCGATTAAATTTCGGTGATCAAATACAGATTAAAAAAAAAGAATTTCTATTATTATTATTATTATTATTATTCTAGGTAGACGAAGAGTAATGGATAGAGGTTGGGATTGAAAAATCGGAGAGCCGAGTTCGAATCCATTACAATCACTTACGTACTAATACCCTTGGGAAAGGTATGAATCCCCTTCTTCTCTAGCTATGGGTAAATAGCTGGACAGACCGGGTAGCCTGGTCTATCTCAGAAAGAAATGGCAACCTACTGCGGGAAAAATATGCCTCTTCAGTCATGTATCGAAAGATACATGATTGCCTAAGTGTGTATCACGCATCGCACATAACTGACTGACTGACTGACTTTTCAGTCGAATCCATTACATTCACTTACGTGCTATTACCCTTTATGAAAGGTATGAATCCCCTTCTTCAACCCCCCAGTTATGGATAAATAGCAGGACGGACCGGGTTCTATAGCCTTGGATGGCAACTGGTTTACTGTAGAAAGAAATGGCAACCTACTGCGTGAAAAAATATACCTCGTCAGTCATGTATCGAAAGTATCACGCATGGCACATAACTGACTGAGTGACTTTCCAGTCGAATCCATTACTTTCACTTACCTGCTAATACCCTTGGGAAAGGTATGAATCCTCTTCTTCTTCCCCGGCTATGGGTAAATAGCAAGATAGACTGGGTTCTATAGCCTTGGATCGCAACTGGTCTACCGCAGTACGAAATGGCAACCTACTGCGGGGAAAAAAAATCTGCCTCGTCAGTCATGTATCGAAAGATACATGATCGCCTAAGCGTGTTTCACGCATAGCACATAACTGACTGATTATTCTAGGTGGGAAGGTGCTCCCCATTCATTGAACTTGAGCCTAACTTAGTAAAATATGAGAATGTTATAATGTGAGTAAAATCAGATTTTTAAGCAGACATTTTAACAAGCTTTATCGATTCATAACTCAATTTGGCCTCTGATGCCACGATTGCTACGACGTTTGGTCGCTTGTGATTCATGACTAAAAAGTCAAACACAATTGTTAAAGTTTTTGCTTCTTCAGACTTGCCCGACATATTGCTCGATGTATCAGCATTTGTCGATCAATGCATCTGATAAAGCCTGCTAAATATTTCGTTTTTTCTTTTCTTCTGTCGTCACATTCGCCATTTCATAGACTTTCTAAACATTCTTTTGGAATTCATGAGATGCGGAATTATTATCTTTACAGAGTGAGAAAGCGGCATGTCAGCAAAATGATACTAGGCTACAAATATACGAATCCCAATATATCCATCGTAACAAACAGCCAGGCACATTATTATTATTAGTAGTAATAGTATTAGTAGCGATATTAGCATTAGTAGTAGTATTGCGAAAACGGACCATCAACTAAAGGACGTCAGTTCATAAATATTAGTAGCCTGATATACACATCATGATACCGAGTGTGATAAGGATATACCAGATATTATTATTATTATTATTATTTAGAAAAAGCCCGCCAACTACTAAGTGATATCTGGTTACAAATAAACGAAGCTCAATTTATCCTTCATGGCACACAGTCTAAGAGAATACTAAACACATTATTATTACTGGAAGAGAGAACGGCCTGCCAATTAAGGGACTCCAGATTACAAATATACGAAGTCCAGTATACCCAGCATGACCCCCAGTGTGATAAGGGTATATCAGGCACATTATTATTATTATTATTATTGAGAGAACGACCCGCCAATTAAGGGACTCCAGGTTACAAATATACGAAGCCCAATGTATCCTTCATTGCACTCAATCTGATAAATGTATACCAGTCATATTATTATTATTATTATTATTATTATTATTATTATTATTATTATTAATAGTACTACTACTAGCAGTAGTATTGCGAGAATAACAGACTAAAGAATTTCAAGTTACAAAATATACAAAACAAAAATGCACCCATCATGGTAAGGGTATATTTGATACATAATTCTTCTTTTTTTCTTTCATTCATCTTTCTCTTTCTTTCTTTCTTTCTTTCTTTCTCGTTCTTCTTCTTCTTCTTCTTCTTCTTCTTCTTCTTCTAATTATAATTCTAATTATAATTATTATTGAGTGAGAGAAAAGTACACGAATGAAATGATACTGTGGTGCAAATATATGAAGTCAAATTTACTGAGTCTGACACCCAGTCTGATAGGATTACCAGCCACATTTCCCACAGGCGCACGCTCGCAAATATGGTTAGATAACCTTGTAGGTAGAACTCAGTTAGAAATACCTTCAGTTCAAGTAACTCAGTTCGATTTAGAGTATCTCCAAGTTGGGCCATCATGTTACTCTTTCGATTCATGATTGACTAAACACAAGATTTTCCAGCAGCAAGTTATCATATCATTCTGCCGTAGAGTGGCTGACATCCAAAGCTATAGTAGGCAATCTGTCGTTCGAGTTAACTCATAACTGGGAGGGAGAAAAGAGATGGATTCAACATTTTTCAAGGGTATTTGCGCGAGAGTGACTGGAATTTGAACTCGTCTCTTTTGAATAGAAAATACTGCAAGTGGAATTGAATTAGATGAAATGAAAGAAATCCTAGTCTAAAATGAATAATGCTTGACAATGCTTCATCTAATGAAAATTGCAGATAATATTACTACTACTAATACTACTAATGGAAATAAAGCAATTGAAATGACGATGAAAGAAATCCTAGTCCAAAATGAAGAATGCTTGACAATGCTTCATCTAATGAAAATTCCAGATAATATTACTACTACTAATACTACTAGTGGAAATAAAGCAATTGAAATGAAGATGAAAGAAATCCTAGTCCAAAATGAACAATGTTTGACAATACTTCATGTAATCAAAATTGGTAGAAAATATTATTATATCATACGAGTTCATAAAAGACGTATGTTTTGCTTTCTATGTATTATCAGTTTTGCTTTCAACTTTCTTCCTGTTTACCTAAGGTGTAAAACTCGAATCAAATTAACCATGTCTGTCACTTCACAGTAGAAATGTTATTGCCATTAAATAGCATTATACTAGTTTCCCCTGTGATTTACAGTGTGACAAAAGGTTGTCTTGGTAGGAACGTTTACATTACTGGCCAGGAATTTCTATTGGTTAGTACCGAGTAGTGGCTGTTTGACTAATGTAAAAATTGTCTTTTTTGTTTACTTACTCTATTTAATGCCTTCTTGTTCGACGCCCCTTCTCTACTCTTTAAATATTTGATGGAAATTTGCCACCGAAAAGAACTAGCAAACAAAGTATTCATCACGATTGCTAAAAACATAAAAATAAAATGAAAATAAAAAAAATAATACTGGGTCACTTTTTAAAATATTCAAGGACCGACTTTTATTACACAAAGCCTTACAATATTCTTAGCCATAATTTTTCAGATGTGATACAGTAAAAAGTAAAGGGACGGGATTTTAAAAACGCGACCCCTTAAATTTTACGTAGACGGATTTTTAGGACGCAACATCTTAAAATGATTGAAGCCGGAATTTTAAAACTCTGCTACTTAAAAGGTTAAAAAATCAGACTTTTTCGTATGCGATTGCTTAACGTGTCCAAAGATAGAATTTTCAGATGCGACACCTTAAAATCCTCAGCGACGGAACTTTTAAATACTTTAAAATGTCCAAAGATAAACTTTTCCTGTGCGACACCTTAAAATGTTGAAGGACGGAATTTTAAGACGCGGATAAAATACCCAAAGACAAAATATTCTGATGCAAAACCTCAAAATTTCCAAAGATCAAATTTTCAGACGCAACACTAAAGTAGTCATGGAGATATCTATCAAATGCAACACTTTAAAATGTTAAAAGATGGACATTTCAAATCATAATCTCTATGACTGAGTGCGGTCATAGGCGTAGGTTTATTATACAGTTAAGAACCGGATCAGCTCCCTCCATACGCGGATCGTCTCTTGTGCAAAGATTCCACGCATTAAAACGTTGAAAACCTGACTTTTCAGATGAGACAGCTTACTAGCAAAATTTAGAACGTATTATTATTAGTAATTTTTGACTATTTCGTCTTGGTGTGAACTACTATGTAATACCTTCTGTAGATCGGGCCATCTGGAAAATTTCCTAATAGATTTGAAGGAACGGCAATGTAGTTCTACAGAAAGATTCTAAGAATGGTATGGATAGGTCATATGAAAAACGTGGAAATTATAAACAAAACTGGAACAAAAAGGACACTTCTATTTAGAAACAGAAAGAGGCAGTTGACATTTCTGGGACACATAATGAGGAAAGACGCTAGCACGAGAGAATAACCGAAAAAAAAACAAGTGCCGCCGGTTAGGCAAAAAGAAAATACAAGAATTTTTAAGAATAAAATTGTTTCTATTGCCGATATAGAGTATCAAGTCGGAATATCTCTTTGTGGGCAAGGGAAGTAACTTGGAGGATGGGGAGTGTCGGTAGAGCCTGTAGTTGATGCGTGTGTCGGGTCCATGTTAAAGTTGACAGCTTGTTCATTCCTTGCCACTGCGGCGGCGTGATTTATGACTCAAGATTTTTTTTGTCATGTCATTGCTTTAACGTTCGTGATTGACTTTATATAGCTGGTGTAACAACAAAATTGTTCAATTGTTAGATTAAGCTTTAAACATTTGTATCTTAGAAATGATTAAAGATATCTTACTGGAATTCTCAGAGGTTTTTATAACACTAATGGACTCTACTTTGAGCTATAAGAATCTGTAATTACTCACCAAGCTTAACAGAACACGATCATAAACGAAAATCCTCATGATGGGTTGAAATAAAGTTCATCTATCTATCTATCTATCTATCTATCTATCTATCTATCTACACACACACACACACACACACACACACACACACACACATATATATATATATATATATATAATTATAAATGGTGGTACTCGCTTGGAGAAACCTTTGATATTTCGACTTGTAGTAGAACAAATCAGTACCCAAGGAAAAATGAGGAACAAAAAAAGAAAGAACCAAGAACATGAAATTGAGGTGAAAATAATCGTCCAGAGGTCAAGCTCCAAAACGAGTAAAAGCAACTACGTAAAGTGCTCAATACACGAAGCAGAGCACACCTAAGATAAACCTAATATATTCGGTTCTACCTAAAACCTAATATAGTCTGTTCCATTATTTTCCTTTGCGGCCAGCATTGCCCTGACGATCCGTTTAGGTGAAACCTAGGTAGGTTTGGCTGGATCATTAGGTTTATCTTATTTATATATATATATATATATATATATATATATATATATATATATATAGTGTAACCCGGATATAAGAGACCCGGATATAAGATAAACCTGGATATAAGAGAGATTTTCTCTGGTCCCAAATTAGAGCCTGTAATAATAAAATCAAAATAGACCAAACCCGGATATAAGATAAACCCGGATATAAGATACTTCTTCTCCGGTCCCGACAACTCTCTTATATCCGGGTTACACTGTATATTCCAGGATCATTTTCCAATTTATTCAAGATGATCTTCGCCTTCTCTAACCTTCTGACATTCTGTTAACAGTAAAAACGGTAATACGTAATTTTTTTAAAAATACGTTTTGCCATTTCTCATAGCCATAATTTATTTGTAATTAATGATCCACCCTCTACGAGTAATTACATTTACTTTTTTATTCAGCTTAAATACTGCTATGCATTACCGTTCAGTTTGTATTATTAATATCTTATATAGATGTTCTATATTTTTAATTTGATCTAAAGGCCCCTTCAAGAAGCTTCCTGAATATAAAAAAATGTTTTAAAACTTTTTTCTCCTAAGTTTTCATCTGATTAAATCCACCCATCCTTTCAACGTCCGTACCGAAAATAGAACATGTCATATTTGTCTATAATCAGGATACATTTGACTCTGGCATATTTTCCGCAATCGTCTATGATGACATGTCTATGTTCCGGTTTATCGAGACATGAAAAATAACTCACCCACACTCTGAGCTTACTTTTCTATTTAGCGTAGATCTGACGTTTAATTGGTTAATCAAGACATACCCACAAGTAATTCTGACCTTATGTCCCTCCCCTTGACTTTCAGAAAAGAGGTAACACTGTTTTCAAATTCCCTTAAAAATAATTTAATCACCTGTTACTTACCATCGTCTGAAGAAGTGCAGTCATAGTATTGAAAAATGAATGTGTTTGTGTAGCGATTTCAAAATGTTTTTATTATAATGTCTTATAATATATATATATATGTATATATATATATATGTATATATATATATATATATTATAAGACATTATAATAAAAACATTTTGAAATCGCTACACAAACACACACACGCACACACACACAAATATATATATGTGTGTGTGTGTGTGTGTGTGTGTGTGTGTGTGTGTGCGTGCGTGCAAATATATAGGAAGATGGTAAGAAACCGTTAGGTTAACAATCCGAAGTTCTTTAGTATTTAAAAAAAAAACATTGCTCAATACATAAATAGAGCCTAAATTATAATTATTTAAAAAAAAATATGATTCTATCGATACATAAGAGTTCTCATGTTTCAAAAACAGAAGCTAAAAACTTCAATTTAATTATAGAAAATAAATTGAATCAAAGCACCCAGCACTGAAATCTTGAAATTTACGGAGCTTTATAAGCATTTTCAAGATTAGTTATTCCAAAATTCGCTTGAGGATGAAACAGAGCATGGTACTTTGATTCAATTTATTTTCTATAATTAAATTGAAGTTTTTAGCTTCTGTTTTTGAAACATGAGAACTCTTATGTATCGATGGAATCATATTTTTTTTAAAATAATTAACATATATATATATATATATATATATATATATATATATATATATATATATATATATATATATATATATATATATATATATATAATCACTTTAAACCTTATTTTGAGTGTATACCTGTATTTGAGTCGGTTAAAGTACGTCGAATCTAAAGACGGTTTCTCCTGCACAGGGGACACATGTTCGAATCTTGCCGGAGAGCGAATTTAAAAAAAAAAGATTTCTCGAATATTCAAACCGGCTGACGGAAACAGAATAGTTTAAAATCAAACGGAGCGTCTACATAATAACTTTTAAAGTGTTACATATATATATATATATATATATATATATATATATATATATATATATATATATATATATATATATATATTGATAAATATAACAAACATTGGATGTCTATTATATCTATCATGAGCATTTCTAAATTTCATGTTTGCTTTGATTTCGAGTGAAAATAAGGACAAAAATTGTCTAACATTTGGATATTTTTTATTATGCTGTTCCTTGATCTAATCTTTCGGCTCACATGAGCCATCTTCAGAGTGGTTATATGGACATTTAAACAAAGATATTCAGCATCGAAGATGATATTTTTTATATTGACATAAATGATCTCTCTCTCTCTCTCTCTCTCTCTCTCTCTCTCTATATATATATATATATATATACTGTCATCCACAGACAGAGTGTTTCGCTGCATCGCAGCTCATCAATGTGGCTACACGTCCGGTTGCCTCTAGCTAGGATCAAAACCCGGCTGAATTGATGTCAGTCGGAGATTCTACTCCTAAGCCTTTGGCGCACGACAGGGATGAAGGTGAACTCAAACGAAATAAATGTTTCAGGAACATATGCATTGTCATCCACAGAGAGACTGTACATATATATATATATATATATATATATATATATATATATATATATATATATATAGAGAGAGAGAGAGAGAGAGAGAGAGATAGGTAGATAGATATTGTCCTTTCTTTAATTTACAAAAAAATTTAAAAAAAATATTGTCCTCACATTCTCCATTGAGAGTTAACGTATGTCTGGACTCACACTGCTGAGCTTGTTTGAGACTTATTGCTTACTAACCAACGTATTCATACTGAACAGGCCCAACTAGCTCTATTTAAATTGTGCTTTTTCTCCTTCTAAAGTTTAGAATGTGTTATTGCATCCAAATGTGGCTGTTGGTGACACGTGAACGCGCTTGATGTGAACATCCTCCACCCTTTTTCTCCTTCCCTCAAAACAAAGGAAATACCCAGCCACCAACTCACCGATAGAAGAAAACTCCGCCCAACCTACGCCGCTTGCCACCTTTTTAAACTAACAAAAATCAGATTGCTGCTGTTTATCATTAAGCATAATTCTTTTGACTAAGGCATTTCACGAATGTCAGTGTTTTCATGGTTCCTTCTTTTTTTTAGGTGCCACTTCAGAACGTGTGCAGTTACGGCTCTTCACAACTTACTATCCTTTGTACAAATTATAGTTTCACATTGAACGGCACGAGGAGTAAGGGTCAGTGGCTCGGACTGAGGAATCGGTTCGAAATCCAGTCGAGTTCATTACATTTACTTACGTGCTAATAACCTTCGGAAAGGTATGAATCCATCTCTAAGCTCTAGGTTAAATCGCAGGCAGACTTGGGTGGCAACCAGTAAAATAGCAGGACAGACTTGGGTAGCAAGCAATCTAGTAAACTGAAAATTCAAATAAAACTGAATTCAAACCGGATACTAAAAGTGTGTGTACACGCGTCTGAGGGCTGCTTGTGAATCCAAATTCCCAGTGAAACACCTACTACGGATGTACATGTCGAAATGCATACGACGCCGACTACGCTCGGCCAGTTTTCGCTCAGAGGCGGCAGGTTCGTTTGACGGAGCCGGTTTAAATGATCCCGGGTTACAGTTAGGGTAAATGGCAAATGTAGCTAAGAACTGAATAAGTCCAATAATTAAAAAAAATATATATTCCAGAGGGAAATGTTTTGTGAAATTACTTTTTCAAAGCATACAAATATTTTACTTGCCCTGTCATTAATAATAAAATACAAACTATAGTTTTACACTGAACGGTTACAAATGGTAATTGTTACTACAAAATATGTTACTGAATAAAAAAAAGAGGTTAATCCCTACTTTCCTTATGATGAACAAAAAATACGTTAAGCCATTTATGGGTTCAATAAGCATGCATACCAAATTTAAAGGTTCTTTACGAATGAAACTGACCGTGTATAGTGATTTTTATTTATCTCCTATGTGCTGTATCCCTTCAAAACATTGGCAATCATGACTCTTCACAACTTCCTAATATTTGTAGCCCTTAGTAAGTATTTGGTATTATCTCTCCTACTCCTTCGTCTGCCATTCCTTTATACAAGTTCATTAGGTACGCTACTTGCTGCTTTCCTCCTCCCTCTTGTCTACAATGTCTTGTAAGTATTAAATTCTCCAAGCCCTCTTTCCTTCATGTGTTCCCAAAACAATAAAACGGCTTAGTTCTGATTTAGAGGTAGATATACACTATAAGCAGTAAGTTTGAGGGAATCGTCTGGATTCCGAAGAATCAGCTAAAAATGGAACGTTTCATGGTTTTTCAAAACTAATTTACCCGCTCAGTTCGACGCAGGGGGACTTTCTCTACCTGAAGGATTTTATCATATATTTAATAATAATAATAATGATAATAATAATAATGATAATAAATGAATACACCCACAGACATAACACGGTAGCGACATATGTGCACTGGAAGATATGCAAGAAGCACAAAATCGAAACCACTAGGAGATGGCAGGAGCACCAGCCAGACACATTTGCCCAAAATCATGATGTAACTATCCTCTGGGATATGCTAATTCAAACTGACAGAAAATAAAATCCGACAGACCTGATATTATCATAAAAGGCAAGAAATTCAGGAAGTGTATGCTTATTGACATAACGGTACCATCTGAGAGAAACATCGCCATGGAAATTATCGAGAAATTGTCCAATCACAAGAACGTGGAGAATGATAACTGAGTTCGTACCAATAGTAATCGGAGCAATGGGCATCGTGATAAAAGGAATGGACAATTTACTAACACTGTCCCAGTGTTACTAAAACCTGCCATCAAACTACAAGATACCCAGAAGATCGCCCTCCTAGGAACATGACATATCCTTAAAAAGTGCCATCAATTAAATGACAATTCTCATATGGGGTCTGAGGACAATAGTTTGCACACGGCTCTACGGCATACAAAGCAGGAAACATAACATACACAAATAATAATAATAATAATAATAATAATAATAATAATAATAATAATAATGATAGAATTCTCCAATAGGGTCTAAGGATCATAGTTTGGACGCGGCTCTACAGGATGCAAAGCAGGAACCATAACATAAACAAATAATAATAATAATAATAATAATAATAATAATAATAATAATAATAATAATAATAATAACCCTGACCCGGTTACGGAGATAGGACCTGTTACAATTCTATGGGACTACACAATACACACTGACAGAACAATCAAAGCCAACCGCCCAGACATTGTTATTAAAGACCACAAACAAAATAAGTGCCTCCTTATTGATATGGCAGTCCCTGCAGACTGCAATGTATCTTTGAAGATATTCGAAAAACTGTCAAAATACAAGCACCTTGAAATAGAAATCTCAAAAATGTGGCACATGGGAACATCAACAATTCCTGTTGTAGTTGGAGCCCTTAGACTGGTTGGAAAAGATTCCAGTAGGCTGATTGAAGGGGTCCCTGGAAGTCCATGCCTCAAAGAGATACAAAAAATTGTTCTGACAAGTACAGCCCACACTTTACGAAGGGCTTTATCTATGTAATTATTTTTTTATTTTTTTTGCAGTGGAAAGTGTCATGATGCCATTTCTAACCTTAGGTCCCTGGGCGGGACCCGGAAAGAAATGTGTAAACGCCAGATATCAAAGGAAATAAAAATAATAATAATAATAATAAATTTATAAGTCCCTTCAAATGTGGCAACTTAAAACTACAAATATATGTTATTTTTTATATTATCTTATTTGTATTTATATTATTTTTACCCTCCGTAAATAAAATGCATTGTTCTACTACCATTGTAGCACGGTACATATATCAATATTTAAATTTTACAACAGTCAGTTTTCAATCAGCACCAGATGATCTCAGAGTTGTGCTAGCGGCGAAGAAAAATGCATAGTTATGATTAATATAAATAATAGCTCTGTTATTATTCATCGAGCAATATTTTATTATCAGCGGAGCTCAAAGTTGCACAGGATTTATTTCTTCGTTGAAGCCTTGGCTCCTTTGATAGCAATCGGGTCATCTGTTGGCTAGATTTCTTTTACTCGCTGCAACCTTGGCAATTTTGATTGCAATATAGTCGTCTGCTTCCGGAGATTTCTTTTCCTCGATGGAGCCTTGGCTCTTTTGATTGAAATCTGGTCCTCAGTTGGGGGAAATTTCTTTTCCTCGCTGCAGTCTTTGCTCTTTCGATTGCAATCCGTTCCTCGGTTGGCGGAGATTTCTTTTCCTCGCGGCAGCCTTTGCTCCTTTGATTGCAATCTGGCCCTCTGGTGGCGGAGATATCTTTTCCTCGCTGCAGCCTTGGCTCTTATGATGACAATCTGGTCCTCTGTTGGCGGAGATTTCTTTTCCTCGCTGTAGCCTTTGCTCTTTTGATTGCAATCGGGCCCTCGGCTGCCGGAGATTTCTTCTCCTCTATGCAGATTTGGCTGTTTGATTGCAATCTGGTCCCCAGTTGGCGTAGATTTCTTTTCCTCGCAGCAGTCTTGGCTCTTTTGATTACAATCCGGTTGTCTGTTGGCGGAGATTTCTTTTCCTCTCTGAAGTCTTGGTTGTTTTGATTGCAATCTGTCCCTTTGTTGGCGGAGATTTCTTTTTCTTACTGCAGCCTTGGCTCTTATGATGACAATCTAGTCCTCAGTTGGCGGAGATTTCGTTTCCTCACTGCTGCCTTTGCTCTTTTGATTGCAATCTGGCGCTCTGTTGGCGGAGATTTTTTTCCTCGCTGCATCCTTGGTCTTTTGATTGCACTTTAGTCCTCTGTTGGCGGAGATTTCTTTTCCTTGCTGCACCCATGGCACTTTTGATTGCAATCTGTTCCTCGTTTGGCGGAGATCTCTTTTCCTCGCTGAAGCCTTTGCTCTTTTGATTCCAATCTGGTCCTCAGTTGACGCAGATTTCTTTTCCTCGCAGCAGTCTTGGCTCTTTTTATTGCAATTTGACCCTCTGTTCGCGTAGATTTCTTTTTCTAGCTGCAGCCTTGGCTCTTTTGATTGCAATCTGGCCCTCTGTTGCCGGAGAGTTCTTTTCCTCGCAGCAGTCTTGGCTCTTTTGATTACAACCTGGCCCTCTGTTGCCGGAGATTTCTTTTCCTCGCTGAAGCCTTTGTTATTTTGATTCCAATCTGTTCCTCTGTTGGCGGATATTTCTTTTCCTCGCTGCAGCCTTGTCTCTTTTGATTGCAATCTGGCCTTCTGTTGGTGGAGATTTCTTTTCCTCGCTGCAACCTTAGCTCTTTCGATTGCAATCTGTTCCCCTATTGGCGGAGATTTCTGTTCCTCCTTGTAGTCTTTGCTCTTTTGACTGCAATCTGGTCCTCTGTTGGCGGAGATTTCTTATTCCAGTTTCAGCCTTGTCTGTTTAGATTGAAATCTGGTCCCCTTTTGGCGATATTTCCTTTCCTCGTTAGAGCCATGGATGTTTTGATTGTAAACTGGCCCTCTGTTGGTGAGATTTCTTTTCCTCGCTGCAGCCTTTGCTCCTTTGATTGCAATATGTTCCTCTGTTGGCGGAGATTTCTTTTTCTAGCTGTCACCCTTGGCACTTTTGATTGCAATCTTTTCCTCTGTTTGCGGAGATGTCTTATTCTAGCTGCACCCTTGGCCATTTTGATTGCTATCGTTTCCTCTCTTGGTGGAGATTTCTTTTCCTCGCTGCAGCCTTGGCCGTTTTGATTGCAATGTGGGTCTGTGTTGGCGGAGATTTCTTTTTCTAGCTGCACCCATGGCTCCTTTGTTTGCAATCTGACTCTCTGTTAGAGGAGATTTCTTTTCCTCGCTGCAGCCTTGGCTCTTTAGATTGCAAGCTGGTCCTCTGTTGGCGGAGATTTCTTTTCCTCGATAGAGCATTGGCTCTTTTGATTGCAATCTGGCCCTCTGTTGGCGGAGATTTCATATTCTAGCTGCAGCTTTGGCACTTTTAATTGCAATCTGGTCCTCTGTTGGTGGAGAATTCTTTTCCTCGCTACAGCCTTGGCTCTTTTGATTGTAATCTGGTCCTCTGCTGGCGGAGATTTCTTATTCTAGTTGCAGGCTTGTCTGTTTTGCTTGCAATGTGCTCCTCTTTTGGTGAGATTTCTTTTCCTCGCTGCAGCCTCGGCTGTTTTGATTGCTATCTGGTCCTCTATTGGCGGAGATTTCTTTTCCTCGCTGCAGCCTTGGCGCTTTTGATTGCAATCTGTGTCCGCTGTGGCGGAGATTTATTTTCCTCGCTGCAACCTTTGCTCTTTCGATTGCAATCTGTTCCTCTATTGGCGGAGATTTATGTTCCTCCTTGTAGTCTTTGCTCTTTTGACTGCAATCTGATCCTCGGTTGGCGGAGATTTCTTTTCCTCGCTGCAGCCTTGGCGCTTTTGATTGCAATCTGTCTCCGCTGTGGCGGAGATTTATTTTCCTCGCTGCAACCTTTGCTCTTTCGATTGCAGTCTGTTCCTCTATTGGCGGAGATTTATGTTCCTCCTTGTAGTCTTTGCTCTTTTGACTACAATCTGGTCCTCTGTTGGCGGAGATTTCTTATTCCAGTTTCAGCCTTGTCTGTTTTGATTGCAATCTGGTCCACGTTTGGTGAGATTTCTTTTCCTCGCTACAGCCTTGGCTCTTTTGAGTTCAATCTGGTCCTCTGTTGGCGGAGATTTATTTTCCTCACTGCAGCCTTTGTTCTTTTGATTGCAATCTGGCCTTCTGTTGGTGAGATTTCTTTTCCTCGCTGCAGCCTTGGTTGTTTTGACTGCTCTCTGGTCAAATGGTTGCGGAGGTTTCTTTTCCTCGCTGCAGCCTTTGCTCCTTTGATTGCAATATATTCCTCTGTTGGCGGAGATTTCATATTCTACCTGTCACCCTTCGCAGTTTTGATTGCAATCTGTTCCTCTGTTTGCGGAGATATCTTATTCTAGCTGCACCCTTGGCCATTTTGATTGCTATCTTTTCCTCTGTTGGTGGAGATTTCTTTTCCTCGCTGCAGCCTTTGTTATTTTGATTTCAATCTGTTCCTCTGTTGGCGGAGATTTCTTTTTCTAGCTGCACCCTTTTCTCTTTTGATTGCAATCTGTTCCTCGGTTGGCGGAGTTTTCTTTTCCTCGATGCAGCCTTTGCTCTTTTGCTTACAATCTGGTTTTCTGTTGACGGAGATTTCTTTTTGTAAGTCACAGTGCTGTCGTAATTCTTCTGTCGCCATTTAATTTAAAGACAATTTGATGTACGTTCGTCCTTACTTTCCGTACAAACAATTATTTTTATTTCATGAGTGACTTTCGCTGGATTTTGCCTATAATTCCATTTAATCCCAAATTAATTTCCAAATTATAAAAATTATTATTGCATAAAAAATCGTCGCAAAAAATACGCAAAAACTCACCGAAAACAATCGCAGTAATGAAAACTTGGGAATCCAAAATTTCTGTAACATGAGTTATTGAACGATAGAGAGTTGTGTCCTATTAATTGAAAAAGTGTGACACACTGACATTTGCATTTATCATATAGAAGAAGAAAAAGACTAGCCTTGGAGAGTTGAGTCCCTTTAATTGAAAAAGTGTGACACACTTACATCTATTATATATATATATATATATATATATATATATATATATATATATATATGCGTTTGCATGTGTTTATTAGATAGGATAGAAAGAGATAAAAACAGCATTAATATAAATATGTTTGTCATTTAGCTGATTGATGTTACCTTCAGCATCCCGACTTCAGAGTTTCGCAGACGGATCACTCTTCAGTAGGTATCAGCAATTGACTACTTTTATTTCTCGATTTATCTTTTTTATGTACTTATCATTGGTGTAATTTTTCCGTATTGTTTGTGTGCGTTTGCCCGCGTACGGCCATACACCAGTCTTCGCGGATGTGCATTCTCGCGCGTACGCCCGTCTGTGGGGTTGTGCGTACGTGTATGGTGTCGTGATTATTTGTCCTTTTCTTTCTCTCTCTCGTTATATATATATATATATATATATATATATATATATATATATATATATATATATATATATATATATATAAAGTACCTCCATAAAATTAGATTTAATAGGCCGGTTAATATCATTTGAGGAACAAAAAACCAACAGGATTATAACAATATTGCCAATAAGATTGATGATATTTATTATATATTAGCCATTTGACTAAATTGAAGCACGAAGAGAAAGATTTTAATGTCGGAGTTTAAGGAAACGCCTGTGTCCTATGTCGACGAGTCATGAATAAAGAAAGCAGTGGGTCTTACTCTTCCGGGGAATGTTGTTGTTGTTACTTAGAGGGCTCCTGAAGAGATTATATTCTCTAAGTAAACTCAAATCTTTGTTTAATTCTTCACTGTGTGATTTTATTTTGAAAATGTATATCATCTCCGATCTACGTTTTTCTTGTCTGTTGCATGAAGACACTAAATGCACGCATCTGATGCCATGAATGCTACGGGACGTTTACTTGAAGTGTGCAGCGACAGGAAAATTATTTTTTTGTCTTTGATTTTTTTTTAATGGTTATTGAACCGAACAGGGAATTCCGTATCTGCTTATTCTAAACAATTACCGTTTTTGCACTTGCGACAGAAAAGTAAATATATAAGATTTGAACTGTCAGAGGTGGTGATTTGTATACGGTACGAGTGTGGGGTGGGGGTAAAAACTGCTATCAGTGATGATATGTTTACAGACTTAGCATCGGGGTATATTGTAGGTGATATTCTCTTGGCGAGGTGGTAAATTATGTACGCTGGATGATACTAGGATTATGCATATAATTATGCATATAATTATTATAATTATGCATATAATTAAGTTAATAATTATTATAATTATACATGTCGGATGATGCTAGGATTACGCACATGGTAGATATCAGCCAGTGCATTGCGAACAGTGTGACTAAAATGTGCTGGAGTCCCATCATGCATGAGCTACATGCGTCTTCGTATTAGCAGGGGTACATCCTCTAGCAAATATAGATGTGTGTTCGAAATAAATACCTCGTAGAGAGCTCCTGTAAGACGTTGTTTGGAGAACATATGGACCTAACAGACACTCACCCACAATTCCAGCCCACACATTAATCGTAAACTGATGCTGGTGTCTAACCTGTATTGTACCATGAACTATCCGCCCACAAATGTAGGTTGTGTAAATTTGTTATTCCATCCTTTCCAAATGTTGCTTCTTTCGTAAACAAGACAGAAGGGACAAACAACGGATCGGCAGTTAGTGCAATAAACTATCGGAAAATGTTCTCCAACGTTGAGTGATCAGAGGTTGAAAGACCTTGCACACATTGCAAATGATACAGATACAGGAGCTGCTCTTAAAGTACTCTCCATGCAGTATTACGACATGCTAGGACCACTTGACGCGTGCTGATAATTGGATCGTCACCGACAGCCTGTAGAATGTGTTTTTCATGGTCAGGTTTACGGGCGGATCTCGGTCTTCCTCGATACATAGTTTTGGGGTGCCACGGATCTTGTCTCAGCAACGCGTCGATAAACAATAGCAAAGGTCGGAGGACTCGGCTGCCTTCGGTCAGGAAACGCAATCTGATACGGCCGTGCAGCCTAACATCCATTGTCATTCGCGCGGTCCGATGAAAAAATCATATCTGCCTGCTCACGATATGAATATCCTGCCAATGTTAAACGTAAAACATCTCACTTAACTGACTGCTACACGGCTTAAATACTGAAGACAGACCAGTGACAAATGTATTCGAAGGATATTACACAAGGCAACACAACGCCATCTACCGTAAACATTTTTTTTTAAAACTCAATAACTGAAAAATGAAGGATTTGTGGACATGTTTATATTGACTTTTATCCTTGTTTTGGTGTGAGGAACCCGCCCCCAAATTTTGAAAAGTTTTTTTTTATACACCTTTTCTATCTCTCTGCATATATATATATATATATATATATATATATATATATATATATATATATATATATATATATATTAAAGACATTGATGATATGTTTAACGTTCTTTTTATAGATACAATTATTTAAGCAAATGCTCTGTTTTATAATAAACAGTATTAAATAACATTTACCGGCCTATTTATTTAAAATAAATTGTCGGACATTGTCCAATTGAAATATATATATATATATATATATATATATATATATATATATATATATATATAAAGCGTAAGATAAGTGAAAAATCAAACCGAGATAACTTAAGTGTTGAGTCTTGACTCAATGTTGAATCTCGCCTAATGCATGGAATAATAATGCAACACAAAATGTACTTAGAACAAAAATGTATTATAACAAGAAAGTGTACACAATAAGTACATATAGTATTTCTGTATATTTCTGGGAAGACGTTCCTGGAGAATGTGTTGACTAGTCGCAGTCGATCAGAGTCTCTAGTTGGATCTCGTGATTCCTCCTCCCCGTCTGCCGGTACCAACCATTATTTATATAGTTGGTAGTCACCTATGCAGATTAGGTGGATCCTACCACAACACCCCCCTCCCAAGCCTTGGAATCCTTTAGGATTTCAAACTGGCTTCTATATGGGATGATGATTATGGTTATTTCTTTGTAGATCCCCTTTGCATAGTTCATATGTATATCTGTTTTTTTTTTCAATATCTTTTTCGTTTTGGATTCACGTCCAATGGGTCCGTGAACTTTCGTTTCCTACCGGATCTTCTCGGTTCAGGAGCACTCTGCGGAGGTTCTACTTGAAAAGTATCATACATTACATCAATGGGATCTTCCTCCTCATCCGGTATACTCTCTTCATGCTCTAGCACGTAACATTTTTTGAGTTGGTTCTAGTGCCTTTTATGAGTATTCTTCGGCCCTTTTATTATGTAAATCAGGTCACCGATTCTCTTGTCCACTATGCCTCGCTCCCAGAACTCAATGTTGTTTCTATAGCACTTGAAAAAGACCTTCTCTCCGGGGGTGTATCTTTTTCTAGCTGTATACATAGTGTTCTTTATTCTATTTCTTCCTGGCAAAAGCTTGTCAAACACTGACTTAACTTTCCTAGCGAACATTAGTTCAGCTGGTGCCATGTTTGATGGTGTTCTCTGGTTAGGCGTGATTCTGTATACTTGTAGGAATTGCTGAAGCGCCTTTTCCGTTGGAACTCCTGAGGCTTTCTTCAGAGCGCGCTTTAACGTATCTACAAATCTTTCTGCGAGTCCATTGGATCTCGGATGATACGGCGGCGTCGTTATGTGGTTAATTTGATATAACTCACAAAATTACTTAAAATCGTCAGAAGTGAATTGTGTACCATTGTCACTCACAATACACTCTGGCACACCGAACCGTGCAAATAGTTCATGCAAAAAAGTTGTTGTGGTATTGGACGTAGGCTTTTTGCAGCGTAGTACTTCCGGCCATTTTGTAAAGCTATCTACTACTATTAAGTAGTAATAATCTTCTACTGGACCAGCGAAATCAATGTGTAATCTTTCCCATGGATGATCCGTCTTTGGCCATGGTTTGTGTACTATAGGTGGTGCCTTAGCTGCTAACGCACACCCTTTACATCGATGAACCATGTTTTCGATATCCACATCCATTCCTTTCCAATATACAAAGCTTCGCATTAAGCTTTTTGTTCTATTAATCCCCGGGTGACCCATATGAAAGTCCCGTAGGATTCTTTTCTGCAACTTTTTTGGTACTACTACTTTCTCTACACTTGCGAAAGGCACGTTACGTTTCTTTTTAAATATAGGCATAGTATTTTCTTTTAATTCAAATTTAGCTTCAAATTTGTTACATCTTCCAAGACCAGGTGTAAAGGTTTCCGGAAACTTTTTCTTTAATTCATCTTTAATGTCCTGTCTTGTTTGCGTATTACTTTCTACTTTTCTGCAGAATGAGTTTAACGGTTTATCCCACAATTCGAATGTTTCAATAAAATCTGTACCCAACAAGTTTTCTCCATTTTTCAGAATGAAAACTTTTATTTTTTTAACGATCCCATTCAATTTCATTGGAAGTACAACCTCGCCTTCGAAGTTAATTTGCTTTCCAGTTACCGTTCGAGCGAGTTTCGTTGACTTCATTATTGTAGGCCTTTTTAAAATTTTCCATGTTTTATCGTTCATTATTGTTAAATCTGACCCCGAATCGAGTTGAAATTTGATATTCTTTTTGAATATTTCAGTCGTCACATATTTCCTCAAATCTCTATCTGATTTGATATTCGAATTTGTTTGTCTAATTCGGCTCTTGAATTTTTTCGTTTTACAACACGATCCTTTGTGACCATTCTTTTGGCACACGAAACATTTCTTATTTCTATATGGGCAATTTATCTCCCAATGTCTTTCGTTACAACGTCTGCAATTATATGGTGGGACTTTTTTATTTTCGTTCTTTTTATTTTCTTGTCTATTCTTAAAGTACGCTGAATTTTTTCTCCAATTTTTCTGTAATGGGTACTTTGACTGCTTTTTTATTTTTTTAATATAAGCAATACCAGCTTTTTCGATTTTTTGCGACTCTTTCTTTAACTTTACGGCCCGTTGACACTCCTCTGCTAACTTTTGCAGGGTAAGGCCTTGTTCAGATTCGAGTTTAGACAAAACTCTACGTCTTATTTCGGCACTCTTACTGGATACCAGTCCTTGAGCAAAAATTAAGAACTTGAATTCATCAACCGTAATCTCTGCCAATCTGAAATTATCACAATGTCTATTCACTATAGATGCATATGTTAAGTAATCCTGATCGTCGGATTTAGAGACATTCATGCATAACCATCGCTTATGCCAAAGCGACATATTTGCTCCAAACAGCTCTTTTAGCAATTTCACTGTTTCCGAGAATTCCAATTCAGTTGTTTTTCTCGGTAGAATAAAATCTACAAATTTGCTATGTTCTGCTGTACCTAGCTTTCTTAGTAATAGACTGACTTTTCTTGAATTCGACCAGTTTTCACAGTCTGTGTAGAAAATATCTTCATATCGTTTAAAGTACGCTTCAAACGTTTTTTCTTCGTCTGGCACATAGTTGAAAATTTCCAGCGAATTAAATATGGTGTTATTAGAATATGAAGAATTTCCCTCATTTGCCTGATAGTTGATTAATTTCTCCAGTGTTAACTTTTGAATTTCCAAAAGTCTTTCATCTTGTTTTTCTTGATATTTTTGTTGTCTTTCATCTTGACGTTCTTGATATTTTTGCATTGCTATCAGTTGTTCTTGCAGTGCTATCTGTTGGGATTTGAATAATTCGGATATGACTTTGGATAGTTCATCCATCTTTAGCTGATAGTGTTCATGCAACAAGGAATATACTTTTAATTTGTGTATCCACGAATATCATATAAGCTGACCAAAAAATCGAAACAACGTACGACTTTTATATTTTATGTCTTGCTTTTACATTCACGCCCGTGCTAATCAACTTTGGTATTTTTTTTCGTGAACAGAGAGCGTCGGACTTTTTTTTTTTCGTTTTCGACTTCTGTTCGCGTATTTCCATGACAACGTCTGATTTTCTTATCAGAGGTAATTCGTCACTATATTGAACAAATAATTTAAAAAAAAAAAAATTTTTAAAGTTTGTTACCTTTCAAAGTCGTCACGGTGTATTTGTGCTCCTTTTAAATCCATGCATGTTTTTGTAGTCGGCCAATTTTTTTTTTTTTTTTTTAGAGGGTGTCTCGTTGTAGATAATTTTTTAATTTAAATTACCGTTATTCGATTACGACACCTTTCCAATTTTTCTGAGTGAACGTTCCTTTATGCTTAGTCGTCTTTTAACGAGTTTTACATATCCAGAAGTTCAGAATCCTTCGTCGTTATGTTAACGTTGGACTTTGAATTAATAGTTTTTTTTTTCAGCCTGGGTTCTTCAATGACTTGTCCCAATTGTTGAAAACTCTCACTATTAATTCTTTCTTCTTTCCGTATGGTTCGTTCTACTTCTTTGCCATTGTTGAAACTTGGCGTATGGTTCGTTCTACTTTGTGGCCATTGTTGAAACTTGACGTATGGTTCGTTCTACTTCGTCGCCATTGTTGAAACTTGGCGTATGGTTCGTTCTACTTCGTGGCCATTGTTGAAACTTGACGTATGGTTCGTTCTACTTCGTCGCCATTGTTGAGTCTTGACTCAATGTTGAATCTCGCCTAATGCATGGGATAATAATGCAACACAAAATGTACTTAGAACAAAAATGTATTATAACAAGAAAGTGTACACAATAAGTACATATAGTATTTCTGTATATTTCTGGGAAGACGTTCCTGGAGAATGTGTTGACTAATCGCAGTCGATCAGAGTCTCTAGTTGGATCTCGTGATTCCTCCTCCCCGTCTTCCGGTACCAACCATTATTTATATAGTTGGTAGTCACCTATGCAGATTAGGTGGATCCTACCACAACATTAAGTTTCACCTAAAAATGAAGGATCGTCAGTCAAGGTTCAGTCTTTATCGAGTATCGTTCTTAGTCCACGCTTTAAGTTGGGAAAACTCGTGTTTTTCCAAGATGTGAGCGTCATCTGGGTTTTTATATAAGCCATTAAATGCTTTTATGCATATGTACATATTTTGCATTTAATAGCTCCATATTAAAGGGGAAACATTGATACGATACCCAATAAAGTCTGAACCTGTTTCTCCATTTTAGGTTGAAACTTGAGCTGCCTCGGCCTTATTCTTCATTTATCATACGTTTTATAGCAACTACCTTGTAGTGAACACTTTTAGTTGGCCACTTTATCATAGTTGCAGTTTTCCAACTACGACTGTTTTTCGTTATATATTTATTTATTTGTTTGATGTTTTGCACACTTTATTTTAAACTCGTGTCCTATAAAATATAGAAAATGCTGGACCTAGTGGGTTACCCATGATAAGTCAGTTGGTTTTGGTATATATAGACCTCTCCTTTACAATCATAGAAGTGGGGGTTTAATTGTACAAGCAATCTTTGACTATTGTAATAAACCGAATGTTTACCGATAGACTCAAGTTTAAACCGAGCAAATATTTATTTATAATCTTAAATATAAACCCGATAAATATTTACTTATAGACTCAAGTATATACTGTTATGGTCTAGAATGATGATGTCATCAGTGATGATAGAAAAAAGGATATTTCATCATCCTACCCTCATCATTATAAAAACGACCCTTCCATTAGTAGAGTAGTGTATACTAGGGTATCCAGGTAGTACAGTAGACAAGTAGTAGTAGTACAGAAATTCACGTCTTTGCCAGCACTCCGTGAAGATAGAAAAAAGATGATGTCAGACGACATCCTAACAAACGAAATTTTTGGAACCGAACCATGTCAAACGTATCCTCACAAACAAAATTCTCGGAACCAAACCAAGTAAACACTGAATTTTAAACAAAAGAGATACTGAGTACATTTTTACACACACTGTGCCAGTATTCTGTAATGCACATCACAAAAAATACATATTCTTGCTATTTTATGTCAACACTTGTCTCAAGTTTTTATTGTTTATATTATTGTTGTACGTTTTAATTAATATCATTTTCAATAGAAAAAAGAGAAAACGATTATTCCAACACTAAAGTCAACAAATAATAACAACATGGAAAATAATACATCAGCACCCAACAAAATTACCTACCCTGTTACAATACCCGCTTAATGTTTATCTATAGAACCGATTAGAAACCCAATCAATGTTTACCTATTGACTCAAGAATAAACCCGCTCAATATTTATTTATAGACTTGAGTATGAACTTGACAAGTATCTACTTGTAGACTAAAGTTAAAAACCGTCTAATGATTTCCGATACAAAGTAGTCCAAATCATGCCTACCTAAATACAAAACCGTGCAATGGATACCTACAGACTCAAGTAGACATTTGGCCAATGAGTGCCTATAGAGTCAAATATAAATCCAAACAAGGTTTGCCAAAAGACTGAAGTATAAACCCGACCAGTGTATACCTATAATATTACGTAAAAATCCGAACGCTGTTTACATATAAATTCAAGTTTAAAACTCGTCTATTGTTTATTTATAGACTCAAATATAAACGCGACGAATTGTTACCTATAAACTCTATTATACTCACGCCCAATGTTTAGCGTAAATCTCGACCATAAACTCTACCAATGTTTACCTATAGAGAAATATAAATCCAACAAACATTTACCTATTGACTCAAGTATAAAACCGACCAATGTTTACCTATTGTCTTACGTATAAACCCGACCAATGTTTAGGTAGTGTTATGTATAAACCCGACCAATCTTTACATATAGCGTTTAGTATATACCTAACCAATGTTTACCTATAGATACAAGTATAATTTCGATATTAAATAACACAATAGGGGTTGATATCAAGAAGTCTTCTCATCCATTCTCTTGTCTAGATTCATTGTCAAGGTTATAGATTTTTGTTGTTGATACATGGGCTGGTAAGATAACTATGGGAGACTAATTTACCCTAGTGCTACCGCAACTAGTCGCCGTGACATGCCAGTGACAATCCCTTTTGTCGCGATACTTGGTGATAATAGAATATACAAGCAGAAGTCATGACTTTCATAAGGGCATTAGGGAACCTTAACGCATCAATCAGAATTTCAAGTATTATCATTCATTAACAAATTTCGTGTGATTATTCTATTCAGCAACTTTCCTTAGGTCCGTGTTTTCAACTTTACTCATGGAGGCCGTAGCCCAACATATCATACCATTTTCGAATAAGGCCGACTCCGTGAGCATATATATATATATATATATATATATATATATATATATATATATATATATATAGATTGTCCTCCATCGGTGACAAAGGATTGTACTGCTTTCCCTATTATGGGGAGGGGGCGATAAAAGGAGCCCTAAACATTGCTTGCTCACACAGTGACTTGGAAGCCCGCTGAAGCTGTCTAGTTATACAATAAAGCAGTCGAAACAGTAAGGAACATCAGAATAAATATAAGAAGAATTTCCATTTTGGATTTTGGAATATTCACTCTTCAGGACAATGATTCTGCACCAGAGCGTAAAACAGCTCTTGTTTCTCTCGAGTTAAAGAAATATAACATCAACATAGCGGCCATTAGTGAAACACATCTGGCTGGTAATTTCCAGCTTAAGGAAGAAACAAGCGGATATGTAATTTTATGGGCTGGCAAGACTGAGAAAGAGCCACGCCAGTCTGGTGTTGGCTTTGCCATCAAGTCAGACCTTGCTAGCTCACTGCCTTCCTTACCTAAAGGTGTATCTGATTGCATAATGGAATTCACCCTCAATCTGGAGTGCAACACCCGTGTGACGATGGTTAGCTGCTACGCACCAACCTTAGGTTGTTCAGATGAAGAAAAAGATGATTTTTACAATCTTCTTCGGGATGTCGTCTCCAAAGTCCAACATAAGGATAAATTAGTCCTTACAGATGATTTCAATGCTCGTGTTGGCAATGATTATCATTCTTGGAAGGGCGTTTTAAGTCGCCATGGTATTGGTCATGTGAATTCTAATGGATTACGCCTTCTCACTATCTGCAAGGAATTTGACCTTAGTATCACTAATACCTTCTACCAGCAACCCAACTGTCGTAAGACCACGTGGATGCATCCTCGTTCGAAAGACTGGCATCTGATCAACTACGTCATCACCAAAGACGGAACATAAAAGATTTTAACATAACGCGTTCATTCCACACAACATGCTATCTGTCAGATCACGCTCTACTTCGGAGTAAAGCTACACTGCATCTGCAAAAGCGAATGATTATAAAATCTACAGTGCCCAAGCGCATTAACGTACTGCCTCTTAAATCAACTGAAACGAAAATTGAGCTCTCTGACAAACTTGATGCTGCACTTGATTCTGTAAATATTACCAATGATATCGAATCATCTTGGAAGGCTCTGCGTGATGCAACATATTCTACATTCTTGGAGGTTCTCGGACTGCCATATCGTAAACATTAATACTGGTTTGATGACAATAATACAGAAGTTCAGCAGCTTATAGATCAATTGTACTCTTCTCATAAAGCATGGATTGAGGACAAGAACTCTTCCGATAAGAAGATCGCTTACAAGAAGTGCAAAAGTCAGGTTCAACGAGCTCTCAGAGCCATGAAAGAGTGTTGGTGGTCTGAAAAGGCCACTGAACTCCAAGAAGCTTCAGATAGAAAGGATCTAAAGGCTTTCTATGCTGGCCTCAAGAGCATTTTCGGTCCTCAGAAAAGTGGTGTTGCTCTCTGCTGAAACTCTCTTGACGGATAAGTCAGACATTTTAAATCGCTGAAAAGAGAATTTCGAAACTGTGTAAAACAACACTTCGGTTACTGATGAGGAAGCCATCACATCAATTGAGCAAATTCCTGGAATTCCGGAGTTGTCTTTTGAACCAAGAGGTAATTGACTCCATCAAGCAAATCTCATCTGGAAAATCTCATACCCCTAAGCATCCTATTCCACCCGAAGTGTATAAGCATGGTGGCCAAAAGTTGGTAAAAAAGTTGCATCTCCTTTTCGTGGAGATATGGAAGGCAGACTGTGTCCCACAGGATTATAAAGACGCCTCTAACAAACACCTCTACAAAAACAAGGGTTCAAGGCGTGTCTGTGATAATCATCGGGGGATATCACTACTTTCAATTGCAGGCAAAATCCTAGCGAAACTGATTCTAAGCAGAATCATTATACACCTTGTTGACGACATCTATCCTTAATCGCAGTGTGGTTTTCAGCAACATTGACATGATATTTTCTCTTCGTCAAGTTGCAGAGAAGGTTCGCGAGAAAAACCAGGAGTTGTACTTGGTGTTTGTGGACTTGACGAAGGCCTTTGACACTGTGAATCGAGAGGCTCTTTGGCAAGTCTTGAGGAAACTCGGCATCCCTGAAAACAGGCTAAAGGTCATCATCTCCTTTCATGAAGGAATGAAAGCTAATATCGTGTCTGATGGCATGACGTCGGAATTCTTTAATGTCACAAATGGCACCAAACAAGGTTGTGTCATGGCCCCTGTCCTTTTTGCCCTTTTCTTCTCGGTGATGCTGAAATATGCATTTGCAGACACAGATAGTGGCGTCAAGTTTCAGTTTGGAACAACTGGTGGTCTCTTCAATCATCAGCGCTTCAAAGCCAAGACCCACCTTCGTACGCAAATTATTCGTGATTTGTTGTTTGCTGATGATGCGGATCTTGTAGCGACATCCTTTGAGGAGGCCCAACATTTAAGAATGTCTGATGACAGGATACCTAAGATCCTAATGAACAGCCAGTTAGATCAGGGCTACAGGAATGTAGGATGCCCATGGCTAAGATACAAAGACCAGCTGAAAAGCAACTTGTCAGCAGTCAATATACCACATAACACCCTTGAGCGCTTAGCCTTGGAGCGGGTAGAATGGAGATCAACGTGTTTTAGTGGACTTAGCAATTTTCAATCTGCTTGTCTGAATCATCTTCAAGAAGCGAGAGCACGATCTAAAAGGTCAGCTAATCTAACAGTGATCTCATCTCATAATCCTCACACTCGCTGCATATGTGGCCTCCTTTGTAAATCACTAGCGCGTCTTAAAATTTCAGAACTGAATCAACTAAGCTGTCAGATCCTCATACGTCGAAACCGACGGGGGAGAGTCCATTATTATTATTATTATTATTATTATTATTATTATTATTATTATTATTATTATATATTAAATGTTTTATTGTGATGAATATATGTTATAATTTACTAATCAAAAGTAGGAGTCAAGCAAGGTTCATTGCAAAATACATACTGATTTTTTTATTTATAAATTTATAAAAATGTTTGTGAACAAGAAAATTTAAATAATCACATAATTAATTAAATTTAAATAATTACATAATTAATTAAATTTAAATAATCACATTTTCCTGGCAATTTTTTCATTTGTTCTCGCCACATAAATTCACTAAAATTGGTTGTTGAAAGCATCTCTTCCTCTTACATATTTTGTTAATTTTGTAACATTTTTTAAATAAATTTTTGAATAAAATGATTTCTTTTCACACTTATTTCTGTAGTAAAATGCTAAATAATAAACCATCATAAAAGATATTAAAAAATATCGCATTGTATTTGGTTCAGATATTTTTTTATAATCTTGTAAATAAACATTGTCGAGGGAATCAAAAGTGTATACAGTAATAGCGGTGTAAAGGTAATAACCGGCCTTTTTCTTTGCGAGAACGAAGGTTAAACGTTGCCAACTTCGTAGAGTTCGTTGGTTTTGTTTAGCGGCATATCAACACCTCTATGGCCCAGTCTTCTGTGTTCGTTTATGGACTAATGCTCTCGAGATAGTTAACCCTAGAACACTAACCAATGGTATATTGTACCCAGCGCAAATTTTCCTATTTTTAATTACAATTTTCAGTACCTGATTTTCTTACCTAAATAATATGTTTTTCAGTTCCTATTAATGTTAACTCAAAGTACAAAGTTTGAAGTGCCTGCATGTAAAATATTTCAAATAAAGATTTATATTTAATTTTTTTTGTTGATATTTTCAAAATCGGGTATGATATACCCATGGTTAGTAGTGGTGTAACCTTAATTGATGGTTAGTGTTCTAGGGTTAAGAAGTTATATCTTTTCTCCAAAGTTCCATCTTTATAAACTTTATATTTACTTAGCTGTAATTTTTTAACAAAAATTCTTACAAATTCAAACAAGGAATGAAAATGTTTCTCCTTACAAGAAATAAAGTTAATCAGAGCAAATTCATTTTTTTGACAATGTTTGCCATGTCTTCAATTTTACTATAAACTACCCTGTTGGTCATTTTTGCCATAAAAATGTATATTTGGTAATTTTACTATAAAAATGTTTTCTTAGTAAATTTACTATAAAAATGTCTGGTTGGTAAATATTTCTATAAAAATATTCTGCTGGTAGTTTTACTATTAAAATGTATTTTTATACTTTCCTAGTTTTTGATTTTTGTTTGGGGGGTCACTATTTGCCCATAGCTGGGACCATAACAGGTGCTACCACCCCAGCCGATTTCTTATAAATACATGGGATTACTCAAAAGGGCGAATAAAGCGAATGCCCTTTCCCGCCGTATAAATGCTACTTGGCTTGGGAAAGTAGTATTTCATTCATGAAAGGTAAGATTGGAGTGTAGATTTTTATAATATTCGACAGAGGCACTCGCGAGAATTTTTCTTCTGAGTAAATTAATTTCTCTTTTGATGGGTGTGGCATTTTTTAGATCAAAATTGTGGTGGTATTTATTTCTCTGCATGACTAGTGTATTTGATAAATTGTTATGTATAAGGTCCCTTTTGTGTTCATAGATACGTTTTTTTTAAATATTTTCTCACATGCGTCTACGTCTGTGTCGTTGAATCAGCGACTGCAGAAGTTGGTGAATTCTTTTGAAGAAAATCTTTACGATATCCATAAGCGGTTAATCATAAAACTCGCTAGCAAACTGCAATCACCCGAATTTAATGACATTTGTTCTGTAAAGTGGAAATTGGAGACAAAGTCACTTTTGCGACATATGCGATAAACGCATTTTCGCAAGCTATAATCAGATAAACAGACAGAAACTAACGTACAAATATTAACTCCATTCTCAAAAGATAGATCGCATATCAAAACTAAAGTGCACCTATGTTTCATGGTCTTATTTTAAACTTAATTATTTGATAACATCTGACAACGATAAATGTACAAAGAGACTTTTTCATACATTATATATATATATATATATATATATATATATATATATATATATATATAGGTGTATATTTAGGCAGAAATCCCTCGTTTATGCATGTTTCATTAAAAACGTCAGACAAGGTACTACGGTTAAGCTTTTTATTTAATTTTTCTTGTGTTCGAACAAGAGCTTTCTTTTCTGGACAAAGAGTGTGTAAGAACTATTCAAATGTTTTATATTTCCGAGCGCTTTCGGCTATACCTTTAGCCATTATCAAGGATGATTCGATTTTTTTCAGTTTAATTGAGTGTGTGCGTTATGTGTATATCTTAGTTTGTAGTAGGGATGTTTTTAATTTCCGAATACGGTTAGCACATTGTGGCCTTGTTCGTAGTTAATATTGTTCAGAGTTGTCTTTTTCTTTTTTATTATTAAAGCTTCCATTATTTTTAATCTTTTTTTTTTGCAGATAGAAGCAGTTAATATATTTGTGTTTTCTACTAGTATGTTTCTAATGGAGTTTGGTAAATTTGTGTGTGTGTTTAAATGAGTTCTAATGGAGCTGTGATGAAATAGGTGTAACGTAAGACGTCTGGATAAGCATGTAGTTGTGTAACCGATGTAATTATTTATGAGTCCGGTTTGATCAGGAACACAGTTCCTTAACGGGCATTTGAAAAATTAAATAAAAAGCTTAACCGTAGTACCTTGTCTGTCGTTTTTACTGAAACATATATATATATATATATATATATATATATATATATATATATATATATATATATATATGTAAACAAGTTTTTTTTCGTTAGCAAAAGATAGTCTACCATATCTTTAAAATAGTTTGGTCGTATCTGTCAGTTATGTGCCATGGCTGATACACGCTTAGGCGATCATGTATTTTGCGATACGTGACTGACCAGGCAGATCTTTTCGCGCAGTAGGTTGCCATTTCTTTCTGGGTAGAACAGTTGCCATCCAAGGCTATAGAACCCGTTCGGGAGGGAGAGGAGGATCCATACCTTTCCCAAGGGTATTAGCACGTAAGTGAATGTAATGGATTCGACTGGAATTCGAACTCGGCTCTCCGATCCCTCAATCCGGACCGTGCCTCCGTTGGTCGTATATAGATTTAAATGTCAGTGTGACGCTGGCTACGTAGAGCGGACCATTCAGCAGTTTGAAACGCGGATTTTCCATGTGCCTGGTAGTATTAGACAGGCACATCTGACGCATACGGTACAGGATTCCGCAATAGAACAGCACCTTTTAGACAATCCAGATTGTGCGTGAAAATACAGAGATCCATTGTTTTCCATTTGGGCAAAGCACGGTCGGCAAAGCATTAGCGTATTTTAGAGGCAGTATATGTTAATATTAAGGGGTCTCACCCAAGGTATACATATACTACTACCAGTGAATACCCGGACAGTCAGAAATAGAGCAGAGTCGGTCGGTAGATTAACGTAGCGGCAAGAGTCATAGTAATGAGCACGTTAGACGCAGTAAGAAGTCATACAGCGATACGTCGATACCAAAGACTATATATATATATTTTCATACTAACCCGCATTCCTGGAACTACTAACCTGTATTACCAGTTTGTATTATTACGTTAATACATTTATTTCCTATATTCATTCTTGGCGTTTGTTATTATTTGATACCGGATTCCATCCCGGAATACACAACAGTTAAATTTCACCGACCGTCTTTGTGCTGATTAATTTTTTTTAAAATTTGGATTAATTAATCAGTTTGTCTGACGATCGCAAAAGCGTGAAACCCAGGTTTACAAACTCACATCAATCGAACCAAATCAAATATGCTAGCTCTATCTCTGATATTGAGCGCTTTTTAATAAGTACCGTGCATATAATATATAAATAATAATATATATAATATATTACAGATATATATACATATATATATATATATATATATATATATATATATATATATATATATATATATATATATATATATATGTATGAATACATATATTTATATGTATATACACACACTTTTCATATATATATTTTTCATATATATATATATATATATATATATATATATATATATATATATATATATATCGCCAGTTATAAGATAAGAACAAATGGAGTATAATGTCACTGTAAAATGGAAAGTATTAAAAAGCTAGAACTTATAATTTCTCAAATGAACTTTGTTTCTTATGCTTACACGAGAAATTGAAAATTATTAGATTTGCTGATAAAAATTCTCTATTAAATGAAAGAAGCAATTTAACTGTAAATTACAGACATAATTTAACTTTCACTTTTCAATATAGTTACACTTTGAATTTGGTAGTACTATTTAATACGGTCATAATTAGTAAGTAAATTGCGGTGTACCTTCTATGAGTGTTTATTTTATTTTGTTTATTTAAATATAGATATGTAATACTGCCTAGTCGGAATTATTAACATCTTACATGGATGTTCCACATTTTAATATTTGAAGCGATTTAATTGTATTCACGGATTTCTTAAAGAAACCTTTTAATTTTCATCATTTTCTCGTTTGTCAGGAGTTAAAGGATATAGGAAATGTCCATAGTTATAATTGTTCCGAACGCTTTCGGCTAGTTCTCTAGCCATTATCAAGGATGTTGTTTGCATGGGGAACTTCTGTGTGTGGCTGCTACATAATAGTTTTGCAGTGTGGAGTACGTGCGGTGGGGTTGTGTGCTTCTTTCTTGGACATGGGCATCACTTCTATTTTTAGAATACTTTTAACACGCCGCCCTCACTGCTAAATAGTGTAAAACTGATAGAGGGAGAGTAGTATTTAATAAGCAATGTCTCCCTAATGATGAGTTGTGTACCATTATGTGACCTTAAAACAATCTTTATATTATCAACTAGAATTTTCCTTAAAGGTTCTTGTAAGTTATGAGTTAATAATTGTTTAATAATGGCACTCTGCTTGAAAAGGTGACATGTAAGTCGTCTACTTAAGGAGGTAGTGGTGTGTCCGATATAAGTCATTTATTTTTGACAAATAATACAGTCTTGTACTGGATATTGGAATTGGTACACTATATTGGTCGCCGCTAGTTTAGATTTGGTGGCGTTATTTCGGTTGGTCATGACGTGGTTTGCGGCTTAAGGTTAGGGTTAGGGTTAGGGTTCACCCTGAAAACGGTCGGAGCGTACAACGGCCGAAACGTTGTAGTAAATATGGCGACAAAGATGAAGAAAATAGTCTGAATAATATAAATAATGTACATAATACCTCATCTCAGAAATATAGACAAAAAAAAATAAGTTGAAAGACTAAGGGAAACAAATATGACTGACAAACTCATGACCAGTTTAGATATAAAATCACTTTACACCAACGTCCCGGTTGAAAAATGCTTAAATCTTAAAATCAGCATCTAACACAATCAAAGATAAACCAACAGCAAAATAAAATCTGTAATAATAATCGGATTCTACTTAAGAGCACGCAAAATTTTCAGCTCTCAGCATTTACATGAAGATTAGAAATATATCGAAAATACTTGAAACCTTTTCCAATACCCTATTTCGTATTCGATGCTAAGCAAAAGGCTCATAAAATATACCAAAATAGAAAAACGGCCTTTTGTGATGTCAACTAACACTCGTTGCCACTTTCGCAATGCTCGAGGCTTTGTAATCGCAGCTACAACTATAGTAAACCGTTGAACAATACAAGACGTCTTCGAATATCACTCACACTAATAGTACTTGCTCGATAAAACTCGATCGAATAGTAACCTGTATAGTGAACAGAATAGAGAAATAGTATACTGAATAGGGCAGAGAATAGCGGCCCGTTTAGTAATAGAGGAGGAGTAGAAATGATGATCCGAATAGTAATAGAGGATAGAATAGAAATAACGATCCGAATAGTAATAGAGGATAGACTAGAAACAGAGATCGTTAGTCGTTAGGTACTTCCTACATATATGCGTTTCCTCTATGGTCACGTGGGCTATTGAATTCAATAATGGGATCGCCTATGTTCAAACTCAAATGTCGGCAGCAGCACTTTATTCCTATATAAACGGCCCTTCCTAAAAAACACAATGAATAAAAAAAATGAATTGTTGTACTCAGTAACTATATCACAACTACAATTGAAAGAAATATCTAAATTCAACTACATCTAAAGCAAAAGAATTAATACCAAAACAAATCAATAGGCTAAAACTTGAAGGAAGAATTTATTCTATTATCTGTAATAATTATCACAAAAAATGCATTAGAGAAACCTCAAGTAATTTAAAGAAGATTATATGAACACAAAAGGGATCTTTTACAAAACAACACATTAAATGCATTAGTTGCTAAAATTAACGAGACTGGCACAATTTTGATATAAAAATAAGAAAAAATTTACTAAGACGAAAATGATTAGAGAATGTATAATCGCTGGACCATCCACAGTAAATTTACATCCAGGTTCACCATTCTTGTCAGATCTTCTATTATCACAATGTGGAATATTAATAATAAAAGTGAAAGAAACATAAATAAAACTAAAAAGAATCTAAATGAAATTAGGTAGATTTTTATACCCAAAACACACAAAAAAAGAATATCATCTTTAAAATTAAAATTCCCAGCGTTGCTCGTTCGGACGCACGTGTAGTAGCATCAACGTGGACATAAACTTAGTTATCGCATACATATATATATATATATATATATATATATATATATATATATATATAGTTTATATTTAGGCAGTTTATTTTCATTCAATCAGGTTTGGTTAAATAATTTAGACATATCGTGTCGATTAGTTTTCGTTGTGATCATTTCAAGTTCACGGATTAATTTTTTGGTAGCCTTAGAAAATTGATTAAGAAAAATACCAAAATTTTCTTTCAAATAGTTTTTATTTTCCCATGTACTTTTGATCTTATCTGAGACCATCTTCAGGCGAATTAAGTTTGAAAGAAAATTTTGGTATTTTTCTTAATCAATTTTCTAAGGCTACCAAGAAATTAATCCGCGAACTTGAATGGATCGCAGTGAAAACTAATCGACATGATATGTATAGATTATTTAACCAAACCTATATATATATATATATATAGGGTGCCATTGATAAATTGTCGTCTAAATTATGCAAAAATGAAAATAACAATGGCATCTCATTTTAACAGATATATTTACCAAAATTACACAAAAATAACTTAAAATACTAAAGAGTAAATTTATTCGATAAAATAGCCATTGGCTTCAGTCATGGCCTCCAGACAACTTCGGAATCTTCTGAAACTCTTCTGGATGGTCTCCATGTTTAAGTTGGTGAATGCTGCCATAATCCTTGCCTTTAGCTCATCTTTGGCGTTAAAAGGAGTTTTGTTGGTATCTTACTCAATTGCGCCCCACACATAATAATCGACGGGTTGTAGAGTTAGGTGGCCAGATATAGGGAGTGATGTGGTCGTAGAAATTGTCTAACAGGAATGTCTGGGTTTTCCTGATTGTGTGACATGGAGCAGAGTCTTGGTGCCCGATATAGGATTTTCCAGTAGCCACCCGCTTGAACAAGGGCAGATGTAGTACTCCATGTTGAGTCTGAATATCTATAGCTCATCTTCTTCTATATAATAAATGCGAATGTCAGTGTGTCACGGTGTCACAGGTTTTCAACTTTACTCCTAGAGGTCGTAGCCAACATATTATACCATCTTGGAATAAGGCCGACTCCGTGAGCAAATTAAAAACATTCCGGGCCGGATCCGGATATTTTCTCATTACTGGAATTGTTTTCGGAGATTTTAGTACATGATTTTTTGCGACGTAGTTTTTTGTACGATAACAATTTTTATAATTTGGAATTAAATTTGGGAATAATCAAAACTAATTGCGAGAGTCAGTGAAAGTCACCAATGAAATAAAAATAATTGTTAGTACGGAAAGTAAGGACCTACCTACATCAAATTGGTTTTGAATTAATTGGCGACAGAAGAATCATCGTTGAACTTTTAAAAGGTTAGGTTAAACATTAATTCAATACTAAAATGCAGCGATATATTTTGAGTTCTTCTGTAGTTTATCGTTGCCTATCGAATCTATTCCTCCCTACCTATTGTGATAAAGGCCCTATCAAGAGCCCTCCCCCGCAGAAGCTAGCTAAAAATTCAATCAGATAGAACAGCATTTAAGCTAGTATATATATATATATATATATATATATATGTACTATATGATACTATACTATACGATACTATACTATATATACTCTGACGATCGCAAATAGCGTGAAACCCAGGATGACAAACTCACACCAATCCAACTAAATATATTAGCATTATGACTGATATTGAGCGCTTTCCAATAAGTACCGCGCATATATAATATATAAATGATATACAGTGTAACCCGGATATAAGAGACCTGATATAAGAGAAACCCGGATATAAGAGAGATTTTCTCTGGTCCCAAATTAGAGCCATACTTACCTAAACAAAATAGACAAAACCCGGATATAAGATAAACCCGAATATAAGAGACTTCTCCGGTCCCGACAACTCTCTTATATCCGGGTTACACTGTATATAAAAATTGCATATATATATATATTATATATATTGCATATATATATATATATATATATATATATATATATAAATAATATATATAAAAAATTGCATATAGATTTATATATATATATATATATATATATATATATATATATATATGTATATGTAAAACTTGTTATCTATATAGACATTATGGCAGATTTTATAATTTAAATCAATATTGTCACAACAGAATTGGCAAAACCGGACATGGTGTGAGTTTCTGTTTATATATCCTCATTAGCTAACTTGTTACGAACTTATTTTGAGGGTTAGGTTTTATTATGCATATAAGCTATCACCTACGCCAATATTCATTTATAGATAAATCTAAAAACATACAGGCTATATAAACGTGCTTTTGATTCACGTGGTATCTCATATAACTGAATAAATCTTTGATATTATCTTTCATCAATCTTTCATTCACTGATTGTGTGCCGTTTTCTCTTGTTTCGACTTTATCATCAGTTGTATCAGTTTTTATTCTTATGTTTTAAATTCTTTGTAATCAGTCTCACCCTCTGCAAGACAGTGAAGCCTCTAAGACACAAGTGGTTAAAGGATGTGGAAGAATTAGGAATAGAGACATTAATATGAACAGGAAGAGTAATCAGGAGGACAGTAGATTGAAATTGCAATGAAATATTTGCAGATTAAATTACGGAGCCGATTAAAGCAGGTGAGAAATGCGAGTGAAGAAACTATTAGCATAGAATTTGCGGTTACATCTCGCCAGCTCAACTGTAAATTGATGAGATCTTTACGTCAGTCTAGTTACTGCGGTTTAATTAAAAAAGTCTATGTACCATAGCCAAGGGCATTATTTATTTGTGATATATACAAAATATGGCACAAGGCAAAAAAGAGTAATGGGGGGGGGGAAGGACGGTCTTCTGTCTTAACGTTAAACTTATCTGGCCACAAACACTGACTCAAACATCCAACAATATTCCTAACAGCAAAACAAGGCATTTTTACTTACCATTCTTACTTCATCCACCATAATAGCTCAGAATCTCTATGAAGTCCTAACTAGTCCCAATATTTACAATTCATTGTCTCTGACGGGGTGGGGGGGATAAAACAACGATTTAAAGTCTATTCACAATGTGCATTTGCAAAAATAGTTTTGTAAATACAAGAGCTCATCCGAACAATTGCCATGAAAGTATTTATAGAAAAAGACACAGTGAGGCAACTTTACAGCGGTGGGAAAGTGACTGGAATCGAGCCGCCATATCAGGACGGATAATATTGCTTTCCAGTCATTTTCTTTGCATGAATATCGTTTTCTGTGCTCAAGCATAACTCTTAATAATGGACCACAACTCTTTTATTGGATAAAAAACTGAAAAGACTATAGTCAGTTTCATTAATTTGTTGTCTTTGAAAGCTTTGGGGGCAAAATAGTTTTGGTTTGTTTAACGACATATCAACTAATTATGGGTCATTTAATGCTGTATTTTTATATTTTCATGTTTTGACTACAGTTTGGCAGTTCACTATTTGCCCAAAGCTGCGACCCTAACAAGCACTGCCACCCAGGGGTCAAGGTGGAGCTGGGAACAACAGTAATTAACAGGTGATCCTACGCTCCTCAAAACGTCCCGATCCGAAGCCTTGCTACCCAGGAGAAAGGGCAATGTATTGCTGGTAATTTTTCTCGTGTATTCTTACATGTTCATACTTCGACCACTGTTTGGGGGTTCACTATTTGCCCATAGCTGGTATCCTAGGTGTTGCTATAACCCCGGGTTCAGAGTGGAGCTGAGAACAGCAGCAATTAAGAGGTGGTCCTACGCTATTCACCCCCACCCCGATTAGAGGCCTTGCTGCCGGAGGTAATTTATCGTCATACCCAGGACAAAGAGCCACATAGTCTGCTTTGTGAAATAGCATTGCCGCACAGAAAAGTTCTGGGTTGCAACTAGTCGCACCTACAATTTATTGCCATAATTCTCTATATTTACCTTGAACCATCATTAGTTTTGAAAATGCCTTCAGTGCACGGATTATGGAATTGGAGAGCCGAGTTCGAATTCCAGTCGAATCCATTGCATTCACTTGCGTGCTAATATCCTTGGGAAAGGTATGAATCCTCTTCTTCTCCCCCACCCCAGCTGTGTGTAAATAGCAGGATATATATATATATATATATATATATATATATATATATATATATATATATATATATATATATATATATATGCACTAAACACACACACATACACATACACACACATATATATATATATATATATATATATATATATATATATATGCACTAAATATAGGTTAGATATAGATCAAAGCCGAAAGTATGGAGGACCCAACTGTAATTAATATAATGAGACAAGTTTGCTAACCATTACACCACGCTGAAGTGTGTGTATATATATATATATGTATATATATATATATATATATATATATATATATATATATATATATATATATATATATATATATATATATATATATATATATATATATATATATATATATATATATATATATATAATGAGAGAGAATGTTTGTAAAATGGATTTTTATTAACCAGACAGATGTACACCACTTTAAATGTAATTTTAATGGATACTTGTATTTGAGTAGATCATCTGTTTATTTATTAAAAAGAATATTTATTTTCACCTACTGGTCTGAATGTTTGAGAAATCTTATAATATGCTCATACAGTCATATGCAGAAACTAAGACTGTCAAATATTTGAATAATACCGTCTTTTAACAAAGCTGACCTTCCACCTCTTAACCAACTGTGACATCATGCTTATCATTTTATACTTGCAGTTATCTTTAAAATTAAAAAAACAATGTTTTTGTATTTACTTGTAATTCAGATGGCCAGCAGCACTTGCCAGTAAGAACAACGTGCGATTGCCTTCATAAAGTTTTGGCGTGTCCACTAAAATATCAAATACAATATTTATAAACCAATCACACTCAAGAAAACACTTACATCTTAAAACACACCAATAAAAACATGGATTACAAATCAGAATGTTTGTTGTATTAGTCATCATTATTTTTTAGGTAGATACCGACCAAATATCGTACGGACGTAGTAGAAGACATACCACGTGCCCTTTTAGGGCCAATTAGGAATAAATAAATAATTTAATTCTGGAGCCGATTTTGTTCGGAAAAAATGTATAAAAACATGCGAAATCCGTTCCCAAACAGGATACACGCGGCTGTCACCAAACTCCACACAACTCTCGCTGATGATCTCCCTGACCTCATGTTAAAAGCGACAGTGTAGAAAAAATAAAAATTGAAGAAGAAATAAAGTGGAGAAAAAATAAATTTTTTTCTAGAGAGAGATATAGTGTCTCCTGTGCGTCAGTGTGAAGGGTGATGTCAAAGACCAAAATTTAAATGAAACTCCCTTCCACGCGCCCAACCGCAAGCCAACAGACTTATCGCAGTTGATCTTGGCCCCTGTCACCATCTCATAACCACTGATTTCTTTGATGACTTAGTCAATCTGGGTCCTGCTCGACACAAGAACCGAAATGTCATCAGCATAGGCGCAATACCTGGTCGACGTGGTAGCGTCGTGTCCACTAAAATATCAAATACAATATTTATAAACCAATCACACTCAAGAAAACACTTACATCTTAAAACACACCAATAAAATCATAGATTACAAATCAGAATGTTTGTTGTATTAGTCATCATTATTTTTAGGTAGATACCGACCAAATATCGTACGGACGTAGTAGAAGACATACCACGTGCCCTTTTAGGGCCAATTAGGAATAAATAAATAATTTAATTCTGGAGTCGATTTTGTTCGGAAAAAATGTATAAAAACATACGAAATCCGTTCCCAAACATAGGGAGCCAGTGTTCTTTGCTGTTGAACTCTCTGCAGGGCAAGGTTTCGTCCGGGGAGGTAGAGAGTCCCTGAACCCGTTTATACGGGTTCTAATGGGCATATTTTTGGCCGAGCCTACGGGCTCGGGGAGCCCACATTAAACCGGCCTTGTGCCACATTCGACACACGTGGGAGTGTTGTTAAATATCGATACACACAGCTGTCACCAAACTCCACACAACCCTCGCTTATGATCTTCACGACCTCATGCTAAAAGCGACAGCGTTGACAAACTTCAGACTACGGCAACATCGCCAACAGTAAGAAACAATTTATAACTTTCTCTTGTATCCGCTTCACTATGAATCACGGACACACGTGTTGACTTTTTTCATACAACCACACATATCACAACATTTTATTATTTCTAACATACGTACACAAAGACAGTTTATATTTTATTTCAGAACTTTATTAACACAAAGAAAAAGACATTACTTTGCAATCTATCAACAACTGCTTGTATTCTTGTTATACAGTGTAACCCGGATATAAGAGAATTGTCGGGACCGGAGAAGAAGTATCTTATATCCGGGTTTCTCTTATATCAGGGTTTGGTCTATTTTGTTTAGGTAAGAATGGCTCTAATTTGGGAACAGATAAAATCTCTCTTATATCCGGGTTTCTCTTATACCCGGGTCTCTTATATCCGGGTTACACTGTATTAAATTAATGTATATTTATTGAAACTACGTTGTCTTTTCTATTGAATTGTATTCCTTCAATGAAAATCGTGTGATTATTCTAGACGGTCAAATTACGAGCGACCCTGTAACGATATTTTGTTAATGTATCGAATCCCGACATTCCAAATTTTAACATTCAACGAAAAACCTAGTAGAAGGATTCCTACAGTCTCTCAGAGGACGAAACGCGTCAGCTAAGATAAGTTTTCTTTTTGTCTTTTTTTCACATTACCCCATAGTGTAACAGTAAAGGCAATAATACAATTGTCGTATCAAAATAGCGGACACACAAAAACAAGTTATTTATAAGTTTTGATAGAGTGGCATAAAGGCCGAATAGTGGTGACCTGTTGTTTTTAAAAGACAAGGGTTAAAAAAAAATGCTTTACCTACTTGCGAGATTGGTTCTCTCTTCTTATCTCATTCTTCTTTTATGCCAATCTATCAGATCTTATAAATAACTTGTTTTCGTGTGGCCGCTATTTTGACACGGCAATTGTATCATTGTCATTACTGTGACAATCAGCACCCTCAAGACACTTGCTCTCCGCTTAGCACTCTGGTATTATCAGCATTCTATCATGTTAAGTTATTCCCGCCTGTGGCAGATTGCGAGTTCATATGATTTGCCAAATTTGTCGATCCAATGCGACTTCATTTACATGGAACCAACTATCAGTTTGTGAACAAGTCATTATGTTATTGCACCATCTGAATTTCGATAAACCTCTTCTTGTTTTGCCTAGAATTATACCCCTTGAGATAAACTTGTAGATCTTCCTGAATCAAATCTTTCTTTCACCTCAGTAAATTCTATTCATTTCCCTTTCACTCCCGGTAATCCCTAGCGTCTTAGTCACATGACTGCCTTCCTTGGAGTAAAATTATTAAAAAAAAATAAAGTAAAGATTAATACAGAGTTTCTCGAGCGTTTTTTGTCGGCCTGAAGCATTTTTAACGCCCACTTTCATATACTCGTGGGTGGACTAAAAAGTTCATGGTCTAACTATATAAAGGAGTGATGCTAGAGCTGTGTAATGTTGCAGCGTTAATTTCAACTCTTTTTATTGATAACTGCATTGTTTCTTTCAAGGTACGAGTGAGGGCTGAAACCACATAGACTGACTATGAAGGAATGATGCTAGTGCTGTTAAATCTTGCATGTATTAATTTCAACTCTTTTTATTAATAACTGCAATCTTTCAAGGTACGAGGGAGGACTGAAAATTTCATAGGCTGACTATGAAGGAATGATGCTAGAGCTGTGAAATCTTGCATGTATTAATTTCAATTCTTTTTATTAATAACTGCAATGTTTCTTTCAAGGTACGAGTGAGGGCTGAAAATTTCATAGGCTGACTATGAAGGAATGATGCTAGAGCTGTGAAATCCTTCATGCATTAATTTCAATTCTTTTTATTAATAACTGCAATGTTTCTTTCAAGGTACGAGGGAGGGCTGAAAATTTCATAGGCTGACTATGAAGGAATGATGGTAGAGCTGTGAAATCTTGCATGTATTAATTTCAACTCTTTTTATTAATCACTGCAATATTTCAAGGTACGAGCCTGGGCTGAAAATTTCATAGGCTGACTATGAAGGAATGATGCTAGAGCTGTGAAATCTTGCATGCATTAATTTCAACTCTTTTTTTATTAATACCTGCATTGTTTCTTTCCAGGTAAACTCATATCTGACTGTTCAAAGAAGATTTCAACTGTAACTAGTAGCGACTTTTCTTCAAAATTGGCAAAATTTGGTATCGTAGTGTTATCATGTAGCTGCAGAAAAGGTTTTAGTCCTCCAAGGACGTTCATGCTGACTTGGTTGCTACATTAGGAGATGACACTTCAGCTTTATGAACAATGCCTACTTTTGTAGGCAGCTGAATTTAGAAGGGGGAGGGAATGTCTTGAAGATGACGTCCTACATCTGCCGCCACCGCGGAAAACATTGATCTTGTTCACTACATGCTGATGAATGACAGGTGATTGACTATAAATCAAATAGCCAATGCTATTAGCTTACCCCGTAAGAGAGATTCTGAACAATGAACTTGGCTTGGGGAAGGTTTCTGCTCGTTAGGTGTCACGTCTTCTTGCACCAGATCAAAAGCGCACCAGTTTGATCGCATCAAGGGACACTCTACCATTCCCTAAGCCGGCAACAAAGAGAGAATCCATGGAATGGAAACGCCTCCATCGCTTACAGATTCTTCCCTGGATTTTGACAAGAAAGCAATTAATTTTACAGAAATTGGTTGCTTAATAAAACGTAACATGAGCTGTTTAAATTTTTTCGATGTAAAATGGTTATTATTAAGTTTTGTGTTGTCTTTTCGAAGAACAGGTATACTTTTTGTTTTTATTTTCCCTGACAAATTTCACTGTGGTATTCTCAGCATCCTACTGTGGGACCACATTTCTGCTACTTCAGTTCTCCTCTTCTAGTGAATGGAAATTTCTCTGCATTCGCTGTCATATAGGAGGATTGTCCATACATAGCCGTTCAGCATTCATTTCTTTCCTTTTGTTGGCTCAATTCACCTCTTCATCTGTGAGGAAATTGCCCAGCATTGACTGTCATATAAGAGAATTGATATTACACAGCAGTTCAGCATTTTCTTCATTGCTTTTGTTGGCCCAAGTCTCCTCTTCATCTGTGAGGAAATTGCCCAGCATTGACTGTCATATAAGAGAATTGATATTACACAGCAGTTCAGCATTTTCTTCATTGCTTTTGTTGGCCCAAGTCTCCTCTTCATCTGTGAGGAAATTGCCCAGCATTGACTGTCATATAAGAGAATTGATATTACACAGCAGTTCAGCATTTTCTTCATTGCTTTTGTTGGCCCAAGTCTCCTCTTCATCTGTGAGGAAATTGCCCAGCATTTACTGTCATATAAGAGAATTGATATTACACAGCAGTTCAGCATTTTCTTCATTGCTTTTGTTGACCTAGTCTCCTCTTCATCTGTGGGGAAATTTCACTGCATTGACTGTCATATAAGAGAATTGATCTTACACAGCAGGTCAGCATTCTTTTCTTCACTTTTGTTGGCTCATGTCTTCTCTACAGGTGTGAGGAAATTGCCCAGCATTCACTAGCATATTGGGAGATTGATATTACGTAGCATTTCATCTTTGCTTATATAACTTAATTTAATAATTTTCTTCTTTTCTAGACGTAAAAAATGTAGAAATTATCCAAATGTCTTGTTCGTGCGAGCATTTTAGTCTATACTTTTAGGATGATTTAATTTTTACTTTTAACTGAATGTATGGGTTGTGTTAGGTATGTATCTAGAGTTATAGGAATGTTTTATTTTCTAAACACTGTTAGCGCATTGTGGCCGTGTTCGTAGTTTATATATATATATATATATATATATATATATATATATATATATATATATATATATATATATATATACACATTTGGGTCACTAACACACAAATCATATCGAGAATATTTAACATCGAGAAACATAAGAAAAAAAATGATTATTTTTAATAATACGTGGATTTCTCAACGCTTTGCCTGATGAAGGTCGAGAGACCAGAAACTCGTGTAGCAAAATTATGGAAAATAAAGCATAATATTTTTTTAAATCCACATTACAACCAAAAACGTCTGCGGTTTCTCTCTTCTTTTCAATATACACACTTTCCTCTCGTCGGAACTACTATAACCCTTTATATATATATATATATATATATATATATATATATATATATATATATATATATATATATATATATATATAATCATAGTATAAGCATATGAACAAGTTTTTGTCAAACCTTGCTGAGATGGAAATAAATAAAATGTACATATGGATATTTTTTCTTTCCCCTAAATTATTATATTATGTCTATTATTATAGAACGGGTGATAGACTTAAGAATCCCTGTTATAAACAGGGTAATTCAATCAGTCGAAAGTGCTTATAATCTACAAAGGTTCTGCGGTTGATATACGACCGGGCTTCTTCATCCTATTTCTCACTTTTACTAAACTGGTGTTGAAATAATGTGAAATATGAAACATCTAAAACTAATGAAATATTTATAGGTACCGTCACGAAATCGCTAAAAAATCACCATACCGTGATGAAAACATGCTACAGATGTGATGAAAACATAGTTTTATCATCAAAATCTTTATATTAATATTAAGAGGACGGATCAAAGTGTTTTTTGATTATTTCATTAAGTTTCTTGGTGTCAAAATTAAATTCATCAAGAAAAGAACCATAGTTTTTTCATTTCTATCTATCTATCTATCTATCTATCTATCTATATATATATATATGTGTGTGTGTGTGTTTGGTGGTGGGAAGGGGAATCTGCTTTGTTTGGTTGGTATACACACACACACACACACATATATATGCAGAAATATAGTTTTAAAGTGTGCTATATTTATAGGATAAAGTGCTCAATATCAGAGACAGAGCGTATGTAAATATAAATATAAAAGTGAACATTGAAGTCAACACTCAGATGCGCAATCTACATAGAGTGTTGACTTCAATGTTCACTTATATATATATATATATATATATATATATATATATATATATATATATATATATAAACTGATTTAAAATATCGTTTCTTCGCTACACAGGAATTACCATGTTTCAAAAACCCAAGCTAAAAATTTCAAATTTAATCATATAATTAAATTAAAAGCATTAGTTCTGTTTCATCTTCAAGCGAATTTTGGAATAACTTATTTTTAAATTTACTGACTTTTAAATGCTTTTAATTTAATTATATAATGAAATTTGAAGTTTTTAGCTTCGGTTTTTGAAACATGGTAATTTCTGTGTAGCGAAGAAACCATATTTTAAATCAGTTAATTTATAATATTTATGCTCTGTAAATTTACATTGAGCACTGTTTTGTATAAAGAAAAATATCAATAAGAACACCGGATTATATATCTTACTCTTCTTTCTTTTTATTATAATGTACATATATATATATATATATATATATATATATATATATATATATATATATTACATGAATTATATGAATATTACATGAATCATTCATACAAAAAGCAGATAGTGAAGTTAATGATATAAATGGCGACAATACATCTTAGCAAACAAATTTATTAAGATACATTAATACATACTTATGCAACTGGAATTTATTAAAAACAGGGATCATAACATTCATCTACAGGTTCGTGGATTAATGTATCTTAATAAATTTGTTTGCTAAAATATATTCTCGCCATTTATATCATTACTTCACTATCTGCGTTTTGTATGAATCATTCATGTCATATAAATTGAACTGCACCACATATATATATATATATATATATATATATATATATATATATATATATATATATATATATATATATATATATATATATATATATATATATATATATATATATATATATATATATATATATATATATATATATATATATATATATATATATATATATATATATATATATATATATATATATATATATATATATATATATATATATATATAAATAATGGAGCACCTCGAGGCGGTGTAATGGTTAGCAAGCTTGTCTCGCTAGAACAATTACGTGTAAGTTGTGATTTCGATCCTCACTGGGTGCCCCCTACTTCCAGCCTTGTGCCACATATAATCTACGCTTGGAAAATCCTTATATATATATATATATATATATATATATATATATATATATATATATATATATATATATATATATATAAGTGTATTTCTGTGAATATATCCACATATCTATATTTAGAAACGTAAGAATGCGAACAAAGACAACGAAAATGGTTCTTGAAATATTTGAAAAGAAATATGCTAACTGTTTCTATTGAAAACAACAACAGTGGCCGTAACAAGAAACTCTGCGCCGCTTCATGATATGTCTACGGAGATAATGTCACCAAAGCCGAGTGATCCGATGCTATCGGTTTTCAGCATTTAAAAATAACTTGGCAATATGGTGACTCCATTCTCGAGGACAAGGACGAATAAAAACGATCAACGGACGAAAATTCGTCGACATATCAAAGGGTTGAATTTCATCGGGTCAGAAGTCAGATGTTATCTTATCTTTTCTTTTGTTTTAAAGAGTAATGTTGTTTTTTTGTTTTTGTTTTAATACAACAGATAAACATGGCTGACTCTGAGAAGGCGGCGGTGGGGCATAATAAATAAATAAAAGCTAAAACGGTAAATAGAATTTAGGTTTAGTTAACGTGTATCGTATTGCGAATGGAATTTCAGACCGCAGGAAAATATCTAAGCCAAGTTCATCACATGCAACCAGGTCGCAAAAATTTCAGTAGGTTCATTTTACCTTATTTAAAAAAAAAGTTGTTTTAGTCTGGCACAAGGCTCCAAGCTGCTTAGTGTTCCTAAGCGCTCATATATCTAAATACTGATCAGGTTCGACACTCTGTCTGTCTTTTTATTTACTAAGCTTTGGCTAGTCTGGTACAAGGCCACACGCTGCTTATATAGTATGTACGTAAGCACTCACCCATCTGAGTATTGATCAGTTTTGACACTCTGCCTGTCTTTTTATTTAATAAGCTTTGCTTAGTCTGGCACAAGGCTCCACGCTGCTTAGAGTTCCTAAGAGCTCATCCATCTAAGTACTGATCAAGTTCGAACATGAGCCTGTCTTTTTATTTACTAAGCTTTGTTTAGTCTGGCACAAGACCACAAGCTGCTTACGGTCCCTGGTATTCCTAAGAGCTAACCCATCTCAGTACTGATCAGGTTCGACACACTACCTGTCTTTTTATTTACTAAGTTTTGATTAGTCTGGCACAAGGTCACAAGCTGCTTCTATAGTATGTTCCTAAGCGCTCACCCATCTAAGTTTTGATCAGTTTTGACACTCTGTCTGTCTTTTTATTTACTAAGCTCGGTTAGTTTGGCACAAGGCTACAAGCTGCTTACGTACATGGTGCTCCTAAGCAGTCACACATTTAAATACAGATCCGGTTCGACGCTCTGCCCATCTCTTTATTTACTAATCACAAACTGTTTACAGTACCTGTTATTCTGAAGTGCACATCATTCCAAGTACTGATCATGTCCAACACTCTGCCTATTTCTTTATTTACTAAACTTTGTGTAGTGTGGAACAAGGCCATGGGCTGCTTAGAGTCCCTAGTGTTCCAAAGTGGTCATCCATCAAAGTACTGATCAGGTTCGACACTTTGTCTATCTTTTTATTTACTCAGCTTACAGCAACGAATATTCCGAAACATTACTCGTCTATTGATTGGCTTACGACCATATCACGTTCAAGCATTAGTTCCCATACGATCACCGAAGTTAAACAACGTGGAGACTGGTCAGTACCTAGATGGGCGAACTCTTTGGATTACCAGCTGCTGTAAGCTTCGATGTGATGATGGTGTAATGGATAATGGCGAGGAATTGTTAATGGGAGAGCCGTTTCAATTTCCGGTGGTTTCGTTATATTCACTTACGAGCAGATACCCCTGAGAAAGATATGGACAAGTCTCCTCCACTCGACTATGGATTAATGAGTAAAGTCTGTATTACGATTATTGTATTACCATTATTATCTCCTCCACCCCTTAATAAATAAAATATATTTCCTGGCTTTAAATAACCAGCAAAGGGAAGATAAGTCGTAGAAAAGGAAACAATCAATCGTTTTATGATCGGTCTACACACACACACACACTCACACACACATATATATATTTATTGTAATATTTGATATATATATATATTTATACATATATATATATATATATATATATATATATATATATATATGTATATGTAAATATATATATATATATGAATGATTCATTGATATATATATATATATATATATATATATATATATATATATATATATATATATATATATATATATATATCAATGAATCATTCATACAAAAAAGTAGATTAGTAAAGTTAATGATGTAAAATTGCGAAATCCCAAAACTAACAAAATTTTAAAGATGCATTAACGTACAAATCAGTCGATGAATTTTATGATCCTTGTTTTTAAAACTTAGAATCTATATAAGGTCTTTCTTTAATACGCAAATACTTTCAACTGTACATTCAGTCATCTTCAGGCATGGAAACTATTTTGTTTTTGGTTATATTCAGGTAGCATCCGAGACGAAAAAATATAATGCGAATCGAAATATGTTTTTTTTTTAATGTATTATTGATAACGTATACAAAGTTTTGGAACGTGGAGTCGTAACGGTAAGGTTGATCTTTTTTTATATTTGTGTGTTTTTTACTAATATGGCAATTTCAGAATAGTTCAATAAGTAGAGTAATGTCTCAGTTGTTATCGCGAAAATTTGCACGTCGGATCAGTTCTTTTAAATCAAATATGTGGTGCAGTTCAATTTATATTACAATGAATCATTCATACAAAAAGTAGATTAGTAAAGTTAATGATATAAAATGAAGATGACTGAATGTACAGTCGAAAGTATTTGCGTATTAAAGGAAGACCTTATACAGCTTATAATTTAAAAAAAAAGATCATAACATTCATCGAGTGATTTGTAGGTTAATGCGTCTTTAAAATTTTGTTAGCGAAGGGATTTCGCCATTTTATGTCATTAACTTTACTAATCTACTTTTTGTATGAATGATTCATTGTAATATATATATATATATATATATATATATATATATATATATATATATGTATGTATGTATATGAAAAATAGTAAAGACCAAAAGTAGTAAACAGAGAAAAATGATCAAAAACCAAAAATATATCGTATTATGAATTCAGGCTATGTGCTTATAGTTACAAGCATATGGATTAAACATTCGCCACCCAGATACCGCTGGATATAGAAGGCGATTATTTCCCTTTTAACAAGTCGAATTTACTGTTGTCGTAAAGGACCCTCGATGATTACATGACAACCAATTAGTGGGAATAGCGAGATATTGCTAAACTGATAACGGTGGCTGAGTCAAGATCCAGTGGCGACTTGGCCGCCCCAGGAGGTGATAACAAATCCCATGTGGCCTAGATCGGAAACTAATACACGTGCGTATGTGAGGTGTGTACTTGACCGTGTTTGTATAAAAAAAATCAAAAGAAAAATAAGAAAAAACATTCCAATCGTTATAGATATACATATATAAAAATCTACATATTCAGTTAAAAAAAACAAAAAACCTCTTGATAATGGCTAATAGAATAGCCGAAAGCGTTCGGATATGTAGAGCACAGTTTATGTCCAGAAAATAAAAAAAATCTACAGTGTAACTTCGGTTCTCGAAAGTCTCACATGTCGAACAAATCAGTTTTCGAATAAAAAATTCGAGGTGAAAATACCTCGGTTATCGAACAATATTTAGGTTCACAAATAACATTGCCTTTCCCAGTTAATCCGAACGGAGAAATTTCTGCATCGACCGCCATGTTGTATACATTCGTGTGTTGTCCGTGCTTTTCTTTTCCAGTTTTATTGTATCGTGTTTTATTTTTTTCTCTACATTGATTTCTATTGGAGAAATAGTTTCGGTTTAAGAACATTTCGGGTTACGAACGGCCTGAAATTAATTCGGGATCCGAGGTTCCACTGTAAGTGAAAACCGAATAAAACTATTAACAGCAATACCCTGTCGGTCGTGTTTAATGAAACTTGTATAAAAGAAGGATTGCTGCTGAAATACAAAATTATATATACATATTGTATTTTTAGAGTATTTTTACAAGGCCCGGAGCCACTCAAGGTACAGTGTTACGAAATATATACATATATATTATAAAGTAAAGAAAGTAAAACGACAAATTATTTTTCTACGAAAAAGAATTGAAAATTCAATTGTAAGTAACAAAGTTTTAATTTTAATTTTTCTCTGTAAAAATACATATATTTTAAATAAATATTAATATTAGGTTCATCCTTTGGAAATCCTCATGGGGCGACATTAACCAATTTCATACTCTACTTCAAAACTTACACCCAAAAATCAAATTCACGCAAGAATATAATTTTAACGAATTACCATTTTTAGATATACTCATTAGAAATAAAAACAACCATATAATCACAGATATCTACCACAAACCCACAGACACCCAACAATACCTTCATTTCAAGAGCCATCACCCCAAAAGCTGCCTAAAATCTATTCCCTATACCCTAGCACGTAGAGTTTGTACTATAGTGACTGATAAACACCTCCGAAAAACCCGCTTAGAAGAACTACATAAAACTCTAAAAAAAACGAGGCTACCCCACAACTCTAATAAACAAAGGTTTTGAACTCGCAAAAAAAATCCCTCTAGACTAGGTATGTCCAATTTTGACCTTTTTAGCGTTTTTTTTTAGTTGTTTTTTTGTCAGTTGAAAGACACATTAATTTCGAAATTCTTGTAAAAATTAACTACTTGTTGGATTTTAATGAAAACTTCAGCACTTATTCAGAAATGAATTAATTTAGAAATGTTTGTCTCTTTGAAAGTCATGGTATAAATATTTTTTTTTTATATCTGTTACCCCCCTCGAACTTAATTTTATGAAAACACAAAAAAAAATTTATTTGCAACCTCAATTTTTTTTTTTAATTAAATGCACAAAACTCTGAAAAATCTAAATCATCGATTTTTTTGTTAAAAAAATGTCCGAAATTGTCCAAACTTTTACCTCAATTGTAAAAATACAAAACCCAATAAAACTAAGACAATATTTAATTAAGAAAGTTTTTAATGGCTTTTCTGAATAATATATACGAAGGTAATTATTATCTGAAAGAAAAAAAATTTTTTGATGAACAATAAATTTTTACATTAATTTTCTTTTTTTTTTCAATTTTAAATACACAATATGACAAAAGGTTGTTATATATTTATACATTAAGTTCTTTCTGCAACCTTATGGAAATGATATATTATGTTCTCTACTTTTTAAAGATCATAAATTTGAAAGCTTATTAAAATCTGACAACCATAATTATTTTAAAAATAATTTTTAATATTCCAAAATTGTATTTAAAATCGTCTACAACGAAAGTACGGATGCACATTGTTGAAATAATGTCACATGAGTAGTTTCCTTTGATAGAAGCAAGTTTTTTTTTTACTTCAGAAATGGCTTTGTAACAAGAAAACAACGCTTGTCAAGTTTTCTGAATATCGTCGTATTATTTTCAATTTTTTTCTTTTTCTATTCAAATATAATCGAATAGTGGGATAAAAGAAAATATCGACTATTTACAATTACAAAAAAAAAAAACGCCCTTGGAAGTCCACCCAAATTTTCAAGTTTGAAATCGAATGCATAAATTCATTGTACATTACTTTGGAATTATTATCCACACGACAAATTATCAATTAAAACGATTTTTGGAGTTTAAATTTTCTGGAGTTAGCTCGCTACTACTCAAACTAAAAAATACTTGTCGAGTCAAAACAAAACCAACATAGCTGCTATTAGCATGTTAATTTTATTAATAAATAAAATAAAACTCATATTACTGCCATATAATTATTAATAAATAGAAAAAAATCTGCCTTAATAAAAAAGAAATAAAATCTCATTTCATTAAGTTAACCCGTTTCAATTAATGGTGTTTCATGTAATTTTTATATTCTCAGAAAAATATTTCATGACTGAAATAATAAACCTCAATTTAAAAAAATGTATTTTTTTTACTGTTTTATTTTTACTTGTAAAATTTGATTTCCTTTCATAATTTAAATGTTATTTTCAGTGCAGAATTCTTCCTCAAACGTAAGGTAAAAAAAAAAATAAAAAAATTTGAAAGTGAATTTTTAAAAAAAAAATCTACTAACCAGATTCACTTAAAATTAGAACGAATTATATCACTTTGGCGGTACCGTACAATAAATTTCAGTACCGTAAGTTGTGAATATATTGACGTACATCAATCAACGCCTGTGAAAATAGACTACCCTGGTGGGAAATATCTCTCTTAAAAAATTTTCTGCTAAAAATGTAAGTAATGTTTCTTTCAAATTACATTAAGTATACTTTAATCATTCTAAATTTCCTAAGATAACAAAAGAAAAAGGTGTAATTTATTTTTCATGATTTTTTAACTAACAAACTATGATCTTTCCGACAGAAATGTCGATAAGTTCGATTTTACGAAATTTTTTGACTCGAAAAAAAAACAAGATTTTTAATAAAATTTTTAACATTTATAGGAAGGATTAAAAAATCTGAAAAAATATTCAGAAAATACTTTGGTCTTTCCTCTTTAATAACAACATAAATATTTAAACGTTAAAAATTGTTTTATCAATTTGGGGACCTTTTGTCGTCAAGGTATACCACTTTTTAGCGAAATATTGGACATACCTACTCTAGACCAACTTAGAAATAAAAAGAAACGTAATGTCGAGCCAACTCTAGCATATGTCTCAACATACAACAAAAACAATCCAGAAATATTCACAAAAATTACCAAAAATCTAGACCGACTTAGCAAGAATAATAAACTGAATAATATAATAAAAACAACCAAAATAATTAAAAGCAAACGCCAATCTAAAAACCTAAAACACATATTAACCTCATCTAAATTTACCCAACACACAATACAGGGAGTCACAAAATGCAACAAAAAAAGTGTGGGGTTTGTGACATCATTATAGAAGGAAACTCGTACACTTTTCAAAACCCCAAAACAACGTTCACAATAAACAAAAACTTAAACTGCAACTCCAAAAATGTGATTTATGTACTTAAATGCACAAAATGCAGGAAATCATATATAGGCATCAGCCAACAACTGAACAACAGGGTCTCGCTACACAAAAGCAACATAAAGTTGCCAGACAACAGAAAACTTTTTGTTTCACAACATATTTTTGAATGTAACCAGGGTAAATTTAATATCATGCCGATATACCAAACAGACAATTATTCCTACCTACAAATACAGGAAAAAAACTTCATAAATAAATTCAAACCGGAACTGAATAGATCATGACCCCACACACAAAAGCACACAGCATGCACACATGGTGACCAAATACACTGATCAAACCGCTCTTATACATGCACGCAAGCTCACATGCGGGTATCTGTGGAACACGAAAAATGTATATA
>OZ038510.1:12611165-12678665 GCA_964036315.1 Acanthosepion esculentum
TAAAAATTTATACAGCCGTGGGAAAGTATAAAGCTGACTCAGTCGAAATAAAAGGGGGACCAAAAACAAACTGGGGAGTTTGGGAATCTCAACTTGGATCATAACCAAAGACGTAGCCGGGAAGAGGCCAGGAACAACATTTACTCATATTAACTAGGTACACAAAAGCTTGTCTAACCTAACCAAGGGGAGGGCTCCACAGGAAACCACCCCGATGTAACATAGGTTGACCTAGAAGAGAAAATCAAGACTAGCCTCGTTCAAACGAATCAAGCTCGCCTCGGTCACCCACCTTTCGCTGAAGACTGTTTTCTATCAGTTCTAATCTTCATCTTGAGCTGATGCTCAAAGAATCGAATTAGATCCTGATGAGAAAGACGGTTACCTCGCAAGACTTCCTCCATCCACGTCGTCCAAATCACCATTCGAGCCGTGGCTAGCAGTGTCAGAAACACCATTCGTTTCACCCCGGAATACGGGGGCGACACATTGTCACGATCAATGGGCACGAGCTTTTCGGGAGCGAGACGAGCCGTTAACTCGCCAACATGGTCCCATAAGGGGCGGACCCGGGGGCAATGGTAGAAGGCGTGCGAAGCCGATTCTTCTAAACCAAGGCCACACCGCTCACAGTCTGGCAAATCCGCCAAGCCCCATATGAAGGTCTTGTCATTGAGAGGGAGCCGATTCCGAGCCAATCGCCAGGTAAGTGAAAACTCAGGGGTACTGAGATAATCCGCCGCTGGCGCCCAAGACCAGTAAGAGCGAAACCCCTCCTCCGACAAGCAGAGCTGATCACGTAGGGAATCCCTCGCTACCCTCTCCACTAAAAGACGATAGAAGAACTTCCTAGGCCGTGAAAGGTCACTGGACCGAGGAACAGCCAGCAAGGCCGACCGACACTCGCGAAGGAAATCCGATATATACTGACATCCACAGACAGACTGTTTCGCTGAATCACAGCTCATCAGTGTGGTTAGACGTCCGATTGCCTCTTGCTAGGATTGAAACCCGGCTGAATTTGCGCCAGTCGGAGAGTATATATACAGGGGGATGTAAAAGTAGGTATACACTAATGCAAAACAATAATGTGTGCACAATACGTATTGTATTGATTATACAATCTTATCAATAATAAACTTATCAATAATAGACATAGCGATCCCTCAAATTATCGAAAATGTTTGCCCTCGTCATTCACAGACTCCTCTTTAGCTTCAAAACATTTATTATTATTTTTTATTAAATGGTAAAAATGATAACAAAGGTATAATAAATATGATGAAAATAAAAATAGTAAAAATGATTTTAATGAATGAATGAATTCTAGTATTAAATGAATCCTAGAACTACTAATCTAATACTGGTAATATTGTTATAATACTGTATACATACTGTTGAAGTTCAATATATATATATATATATGTAAGCAAATATGTGGATGTAGATCCGACGGTTAATTTAAGTAGTGCTTTGTTTGTACACCTATCCAAATCTGATCACAATTTTGATTTCGACTCTGTGAAGATTTTAAAATATATCCATAATAAAAACCTTAGACAGATCTACGAGGCAGGCATAATATCCACTTCACGTACGGTAAACACTAGACCGGGGTTCTTTAACATATCAGCTTTCCTAGCAAGGTTAATGCTTGACAAACGTACCGATAAGCTATAGTTTTAAATAGAATTCCCCCTTTCCACTTAAGATAAAATATCTCTTTCCTGGGAGCGCGTTTTCGCAGCGCCGCCCACGCGGCGCCAGCGTAACCGAATCCAAGAAAGAGAACACTGACTTTAGAATTTCAGTTTTTCTGTTTCTGACTAGTCCTGTATATATCGTCTCTTCATTTAACTTAAATTTAATATAAATATGTCTCCAATAACCATGTCCTGAAGATGGTCTATTTGACCGAAACGTCTGACGTTGACAGAAAAAACAAAAAAACGAAATAAAAAACAGTAAACTCACATATTCGGATTTTGCTTTGTCTTTTCCACATCTTCATCATATATATATATGTTAATTTTTCACCCTTGGAAATGTGATCTGATGAATCAGGAAAACACCACCTACCTAGGGAAATAAAATATAATCAATGGACCCTTAAGGTTGTCTGCTTTCTAATTAAATTAAATTAATAGTTGCTCTGGTCTGACATTCAGCTCTCTGGATTACATACCTTGGGTTTATCCATACAGATTACCAAACTTTTCACTACCTAACTATATATATATATACATATATATATATATATATATATATATATATATATATATATATATATATATATATATACTATAGACGAAAAGTTTGTGGGCACCCTGTAGATTTTTTGATATGGACATTAGATTTTGCCACCAGCTACTCGAATTGCCCAGGAATCGCATCAGACACCCAATTCGCCAAACATTTACTTAAATATTTGTATCTATAAACATAAAAAATATCTTAAAATAATTGTCGGACTTTGTCCATTTCATAATGTGTGACATCATTTGTTTACATTTGGATACGCATCGAGCGGATATGAATGTACGAGAGAAAATCATGGAGAATTGTAGTTTAAAAACAGTAAAGTCGACCTTACTATAAAAAGAACGTATAAACATAAAAAATATCTTAAAATAATTGTCAGACTGTGTCCATTTCATAATATATATATATATATATATATATATATATATATATATATATATATATATATATATATATATATAAGCGCTCCATTACTTCCCTTGATGTACTTTTTGAGCCATTCTGTGTGTGGGGAGTGAGTGAGACAGACAGACAGACAGAGAGAGAGAGACAGAGAGAGAGAGAGACCTTCTAATTTGCGTTTATATACAGCAGTGGACATTTCTTCCTGATATTTTTATTATTATTTTTTGCTTTATATCGCAGCGATCAGGTCGTCATTCTACGATCGTTAAATAAGTAGCATTCCTGAATGTGCTTTCATATCTTTTCAGAGGATGCAATTTTATTAACTGATCCATTTTGCTTTGCTTAATGGCTGTAGAATAAAAACAACAACTAAATGCACCAAAAATACGATAAAAGACGCACTCATCTTAATTGCCCAAGAGAAATACGCCGACAAATTACGCAGGGAACAAACTTTGTGCTTAACCACGAAAATTGTTATAACTGATGGAAGATCAATATATTTTGCAAAAGAATGGCATTAGTTTCCGGGAGAAGACAATCATATATCCTTAAATATAATACGTCTCACACACACACACACACACACACACACACACACACACACACACACACACACACACACACACACACACACACACACATATATATATATATATATATATATATACATATATATTTAATTTTCTGTGTGGAAATATAATACGCCATATATATATATATATATATATATATATATATATATATATATATATATATATATATATATATATATATATATGTATTAAACTAATAAGAAAGAACAGTAAGATTTATAATACGGTGCACTTAGCAATTATTTTTATTTAAAAAAAAATAGTGATTGATACAAACAGTAAAGCAAAATATTATAATTATTTTATTTTTAAAAATATGATTCCTTCGCGACACAGAAAATTTCCATGTTTCAAAACTGTAACTAAATTTATTCATTTAATTATAAAAATTAAGTTTAAAATCCATAGTCTCGTTCCATTGTCAAGCGATGCTAGGAATAGCTTTCTAAGAAATTTACTTAATTTATAAGCGTAAACAATATTGATATTATGAGTGGTTAAGGTCAATGGAAATTCAATCTATTTTAATTTAGGGGTTGTTGGGTTTTAATTTCTCTAGACAGCTTATGTATCCAATATATGTTACTTACAATGTCAGGTTAAATTTAGGTGGGGTGGGGGTGCATGCTAACAAACGTATACTTCCGTTATTCAGTGAGTCGTCTGGGTTTTTAAATGACAAAAAAAAATTCGCATTTTTATTCATCCGCTTAATTCATATTTTTATACACAAAGATTTTCTAAAAGGGTTATTTAAATATGTGTAAGACATATTTTTAATATTTAAATTTTATTCTTACAGTTTTAAAGTACCATTCGACCTTCTACTAACTAATAGACTGTACGGTATTTTTACAAATAAAAATATTAGAATTTAAATTACTAATTAAAGATCAAATATAAAAATGTATGTTTCATCTCTTACATAAGCTGTCTAGGGAAATTAAGACCCAACCAATATTCACCCAGTAAAAGTTTTAAGAGCCACTCAAGTTAGAGGGGTACTGAATGAGGTGAGCGATATGAATACAAGAAGAGGTACAAGGAAGCGATTATTATGAAGATAAGGAGAATAGATTGCGTGATTAACACTTGAGAAAGAGAAAGGCCATCAGGGCCCTATCAGAAGCTGCAGAAAATGCCTCGAAATGGCTATGGATAAAAAGATCTGTTCCATGGAGCTCTACGACGGAGATTGGTGGGTGTTGAGGGCCAGTTGGAAAGAAAGAGATACGTAAAAGGTTGACATAAGTCTCTATTTGGTGGAGGGTCCGTTTATTTATTTGTTTTTTTTTTTAGTTTTTTTTTTTTCACCTTTTCATCAAAGCCATCTTGGTAGTCCTAACTGTTTTTTTCCCTGCATTCCTAGTTGGAAGGGGAGATGGGAGGGGTAAAGAAGGAAGGAAGAAATGGGAGTGGTGGGAAAAGAAAGCGAGAAACGTTTATGATCATAATTCCTATGACCTACGAACATGTTCAATATTTTTTTTTTTTTGGTTAAGTAACACTTCATATGAAAGGAAACTTTTCTTGTCATTACTTACCTGTTATGTCAGACTGTTCGTTGAAGATGAGGGTCGTTCCGCGTGGTCAACCTAAGATGAAGGAAAAAGACGAGCTCGCCGTCGATTCTTTTTTTTTGTATCGTCTTAGCTGAGGAGAAAGTGACGTAAGCCGGTGGTGATTGGTCAGCAGTGGCATTTGAGGAGTCCATTTGTTGCGTGCTTCATGAATTTTTTTTGTTTTGTTTCAGGATCGCCTGCCGGAATAGTACTGTTTCGGTAGGGTCTCTTGGGCGAGCAAGTATGATGTTGGAAGACCCAAAAGTTGCCATGACCCCAAGTCATAACATCACTGACGAGGCGATCCTGAGCACTCATGGGAGTGTTTTCATAACAAACTTGACGTGACTGTACACCATTTCTTTTCCTATCGGTCCCTCCTAAACCTGTGGCTGACCCTACACAATACTTCACTAAGATAATGAAATCATTGTGTGGCAGTTGAGTGATAAAACAGAAATATTAGCCCCTCACACGTTGAAACTGAATGTATCTGAAGTGTTTAGTGTTGTGAATATGGATTATCTCCCCTTTGATAATCTAAGCTATAAAAGCCGTACATTTCCGCTTGTCAAGTAGACGAGTAGTAAGATTCTTAATTGAATAAATTGTAATGAAAACAGGACAAGAGATTCTGTCTAGTAATCTTTTATTCAATTAAGAATCTTTTCTACTCGTCTACTTGACAAGCGGAAATGTACAGCTTTTATAGCTTGGATTATCAAAGGGGAGATAATCCATATTCACAACATTTAGCATTTATTAATTTCACATTGTGGATTTTTATGATGGATTCAGGGTATAATAGATTCATCATTGTTTTCAGTCCAATTCCAAATCATATTCTCCGTTCTGGGCTAGGTTTATCTTGATTCTTTTTTTTCTAGGAACACTTGGTAGATGGTGTTGAATTTCTGTTCAAGATCATTCTTATCCCAATGATATATACCTATGCCATCAGCATAGCCCTCATCAACATCATCATTAGTACATTCGTCTTTGGGGGTAAAGCAAGATCGTTATTTTTTATTAGTAGATTCGTTTGGGATGTAGTATGGAATTCTTAAATGATCTTTGCCCATCTCTATACATTTGTGCTTGCAAATACGCATGGCATAGTCTAGGAAAAGATTAAATAGACTCGATCGAGAAATATGAGACAAACAGTATCTAATGTAACCAGATGGATTATAAAATACTAATAGGAGTAGATAGGTTCGCTTATCATCCGGTGCGATGTTAGCATAGAACTTACGGTTACATTTAGTTATTTCAACTGTAAAATGATGAAATCTTGATGCCAATCTAGTATTTCGCTTCAATTCATAAAGTCTAGGTACGATAGCGGAAAGTTCATTAGAACAATTACCATGAAAGTATTTATAGAAAGGGCACAGGGAAGCTACGTAACGGCGGTGGGAAAGGAACTGAAGCCGAGATGCCAGTTCAGGACCGATAACATTGCAGATGTTTCTTTGAATTTTATCAAGAATCTCTAAATGTATAGCAAATGGCAAGACTCCAGATGTGACAGCAATATTCAAAGCAAGGACGAATGGTAGACTTATGAATATGTAAGATAGAACCTTTCTTGGAACAATTGGTAGAGGATGTCGATTTTCTGTTCAAAATCATTCTCTTTCCAACTAGAATATCTACGTCATCGACATAGCCATCCCTCACCATCGGCACATTGGCCTCGGGAGGGGAGGAAGCAGGATCATTGTCTTCTATTAGTAGATTAGTTTGGGATGTGGTATGGAATTCTTAAATGATTATTTCCCATCTCTACACATTTGTGCTTGCAAATGCGCATGGCATAGTCTAGGAAAAGATTAAATAGACTCGGTCGAGAAATATGAGACAAACTGTATTTAATGTAGCCAGACGGATTATAGAATACTAATAGAACTAGATAGGTTCGCCTATCATCCGGTTCACACTCCGCCCCGGTCTTTTGAACAGAAGTAGAAATTTATCCCTTGTTTCCTGTTTAGGATTGGGTTTCCGTTTCCTTCTAAAATTTTGTTTTTCATTCTCACTAACCTCGAGTTTTTAGGTTAAAGATTCGTACTCTTGATGAAGTTTGAAATGTTTCCGTATTGGGGTCCGCGCCATACATGTGGCTAATTCTAAACTGAAGAGAGAGTCCATCATTATCTATGTACAAGGTGCAATCCAGAAGTTTTGAGACTTTATCGGAACAGGCATTTTTTAATTTCAAAGAAGCATAAATCTCTAAACCCCCTTCAAAGTAGCATCTGACTCCAATTCATTTATTGTAGCGCTCCAGTCACTTCGTGAAGGCCTTATAAAAGCCGTCCAAAGTGAAGTTGTCCAGGACCCTTTGCAGAGCCTCCGTCATCTTCTCAGTGTCTCCCAAGCAGCTGCTCCTGAGGTTTTCTTTCAGCTTGGGGAACAACCCATAGCCACAGGGAGGTTCAAGGACAGTTTTAATGCCCATGCCTGTGAATGCAAAACTCTATTGCATAGCGAGCTTCCAGATTGTCTTCACGTCCCGACAGGGAGGTTCAAGGACAGTTTTAATGCCCATGTCTGTTAATTCAAAACTCTATTGCATAGCGAGCTTCCAGATTGTCTTCACGTCCCGACAGGGAGGTTGAAGGACAGTTTTAATGCCCATGTCTGTGAATGCAAAACTCTATTGCATAGCGATCTTCCAAATTGTCTTCACGTCCCGACTGCATTCTGCAAACTAGTCTGTTGTTTAGTCGGATGTGTTCAGCTCTTCAGTCTAGAATAACAAGTGTTGGTAGGTTTACTTATTAGACGTATCGTAATGATAAACTAAAATTACTAAAATCTAGGACAGTTAACTGCCTATCTTAAAAAAGTCTTAAATCTTCTGGAATGCACATATATATATATATATATATATATATATATATATATATATATATATATATATATGATTGCATCTAGCATGAAACAGACTGTCACCTCTAAGTGTTGACTTCTATGTTCACTTTTATATTTACACACGCTCTATCTATGATATTGAGCACTTTATCCCATAAATATAGCACACTTTAAGACTATATTTCTTCATACATATATATATATATATATATATATATATATATATATGTATATATATGTATGTATGTGTGTGTGTGTGTGTGTTTGTGTATGTGTGCTAACCTTGTAAGCACCTCTGTTGATTACAGAAGTAAAGCCTCACCATGGAAGGGGCTGATGATGTGGTTTCCTTCGGGGTGGAGTTGTTGAAAGGTAAATATACGTCTAGTTTACTCTATCTTTATGTGTCCTTTCAAGACGTAGGCGATTGTGGCTCTCCACAATTTGCTGTCCTTGTAGCTCTTAATATATTTTATCATTCTGTTATTTCTACTAAACTCTATTCCCGCATCCATTTACTCAAGCTCATTAAGTATTTTATGCATTGTTTTTCCATGTCCCCCTTTCCCTCTATCTGTCTTGTGAGTATCAGATTTTCCAAGCCTTCCTTCCACATTTTCTCCCTATCTTTGTCGTTGCGTTCATGTTTGGTCCATGGTATCCTCAGCATCGTTCTGTAGAACCACATTTCTGATGCTTCAAGTCTTCCATCCATCTTTCACTGTCATACGGGAGGACAGATATCACGTAGCAGCTTAGCACACTTTTCCTGGTTTCTAGCGATATCTAGCTACCCCCCCACCACCACGAGGGTTGCATGTGGCACAAGGCCGGGTTTAACGTGGGTTTTCCGAGCCCGTAGGCTCGACCAAAAATATTCCCTATTCGAACGCGTATAAACGGGTTCAGGGTCAGTCTACCTCCCCGAACGAGACTTTGCCCTTCGGCGGAGCCTCCTCCGGGTTCCTCTCTGTCTTCGGGCAGAGAGTTCGACTGTTTAGCTGGAACAGGTCGCAGCTAGCCTGGTTTCTAGCGAAATTTTCTTATTTCTTAGTAATCTCCTTAGCTTTTGGAATATTTTCTTGGTTGTCCCAAGACGCCTTCCTTCGCTCTTCCCGTCCTCTGTTAAAACCCTTCCCAGATATTTAAATTTTAGCACTTGTTTGATTTTGGTACCTCCGATTTGCAATTACACTATAGTCAAAAGAGTAGAGGATAGATATATATATATCCAGGTTAAACAAGAGTAAGGATAGACAGACATCCAGTTTGTGGGTGATTTTGCAAGTATCCATTCTAAATATGGCCTCTTTTTGTTGAATGGGCGAGTTTGCCTCTCTGCAAGAGAATGGTGTCTCTGTATTCTAAATCTCACTGAAAGAGCAATATATGAAATATATTTCCTAGTTGAAGTGTAATGGTTAACAGGATAGTCCAGCAGTTCCTTCTGGGGTGTGTTCGATCATTACTGACAGCCACCCGTGGTCTAGTCAGTTATGTGCTATGCTTAGGCGATCATGTATCTTTCGATATATGACTGACGAGGCAATTTTTCCCGCAGTAGTTATCTTGCTATATCTTTCTGTGGTAGACCAGTTGCCATTCAACGCTATAGAACCCGGTCTGTCCTGCTATTTACCCATAGAACGTAAGTGAATGTAATGGATTCGACTAGAAAGTCAGTCAGTCAATTCTGTGTCATGCGTGATACACGCTTAGGCGATCATGTATCTTTCGATACATGACTGTCGAGGCAATTTTTTTCCGCAGTAGTATTTTTTCTGTGGTAGACCAGTTGCCATCCAAGGCTATAGAACACGGTTTGTCCTGCTATTTACCCATAGCTGGGCTGAGAAGAAGAGGATTCATATCTTTCCCAAGGATATTAGCACGAAAGTGATTGCAATGGATTCGACTGGAAAGTCAGTTATATGCCATGCGTGATGTACGCTTAGGCGATCATGTATCTTTCGATACATGACTGACGAGGCCGGTTTTTTCCCACATTTCTTTCTGCGGTAGACCAAGGTTCATATCCAAGGCTATAGAACCCTGTCTATCCTGCTATTTACCCATAGCTGGTGGGAGTGGGGAGAGAAGGAGAGGATTCATATTTTTCGCAAGGGTATTAGCACGTAAGTGAATGTAATGGATTCAACTGGAATTCGAACCCGCTACCCATTACTTCACCGTACCAAACTTATATCTACTTAGTATCTATCGTCATAAATATGAGACATGGTTGAAATTATGAGAACGGATTCAATTTATTTATGACGTCTTTGCGCCTGGCTAGAAGAGGGGGGCGTTTCAATCACGTGACTTGGCCTCGCCTGACGCCAGACACCGCGATCGTTCATTGCGGCAAAGAACTTGTAATCAGAGACTTTCGAGACCAACGAGCGACGTGATTGATCTTGGAACCGTCAATTATTGATCAGAAAACATAGTCGATCATTTACCAAATCGAAGCGGATCGGATGACGGTTTTTAGGAAGATGAAAAGAAAAAAAGGAAGAAAAAAAAAAATCAGCTATGCTTTGTATGAATGAAGAAAGCTCTTGGTTATTGGTACGAAATCTTCGTTAAAAACAAAACCCCCAAAAATAAAAATAAAAATTAAAAAGATAATAGATGCCAGCTCATTTATAAGCCAGTTTTATGACGTGGCACAGTCGTTAAGATCACTTCCTATGCAGGCAGCTTTACTACTATAACGACTTTCATCCAAGTTGGCTGCCATGATACAGTATCAGAATGGTAATCGAAATATTAACAGTTTCCTTATAAGGAAACATTCTGCATTCTCGGACTAATGCTTTCCGCTGATATGAAGTGAATCAATGACTAGGCGTGTTGATAGGAAAACTGGTCCACTCTGTCGGGTTAGACAATTTTTCTCGCCAGAATCTATCTTACATATTTATAAGTTAACCAATCGTCCTTGTTTTGAATATTGCTGCCGAGTCTGGCCTGGTGCTCCTGCTATATATTTAAAGATCTTTGACAAAATCCCAAGAAGAATCTGCAATGTTATTGATCCTGACCTGGTATCTCTGTTTCAGCCACTTTCCCGACGATGTAACGTAGCTTCCCTGTGCCTTTTTAATAAATATTTCCATGATAATTGTTCAGATGAACTTTCTTCTATGTTACTTCGACCTCATGAGTTTAAGCATATTACTAGATTGGTGGTTAGGTCTCATTATTTTAAGATTGAATTGGCAAGATTTAACCGTGAGTTCTATGCTAACAGTCTCTTCCGTCGCACTTCTCACTTGTGGAACTCTCTTCCGGCATCTTAACTTTTTTTTTCAAGTATAAAAATATATAAATCTACTTGTACTTAGATGTATATATTTTTATACTTGAAAAATATAACTTGAAGAAGAAAGGCATTTTGTTAAAATATTGTTTAAGATTGTCAAACGTTGTCTTTTTCCTTTCTTTTTCATTTCTTTTTCCTTTCTTTTTCTTTTCTTTTTCTTTTCTTTTTCTTTTCTTTTTCCTTTCTTTTTCCTTTCTTTTTCTTTTCTTTTTCTTTTCTTTTTCTTTTCTTTTTCCTTTCTTTTTCTTTTCTTTTTCTTTTCTTTTTCTTTTCTTTTTCCTTTCTTTTTCTTTTCTTTTTCCTTTCTTTTTCTTTTCTTTTTCTTTTCTTTTTCTTTTTCTTTTCTTTTTCCTTTCTTTTTCTTTTCTTTTTCTTTTCTTTTTCTTTTCTTTTTCCTTTCTTTTTCTTTTCTTTTTCCTTTTTTTTTCTTTTCTTTTTCCTTTCTTTTTCTTTTCTTTTTCTTTTCTTTTTCCTTTCTTTTTCTTTTCTTTTTCTTTTCTTTTTCTTTTCTTTTTCCTTTCTTTTTCTTTTCTTTGTCTTTTCTTTTTCTTTTCTTTTTCTTTTCTTTTTCCTTTCTTTTTCTTTTCTTTTTCTTTTCTTTTTCTTTTCTTTTTCTTTTCTTTTTCCTTTCTTTTTCTTTTCTTTTTCTTTTCTTTTTCTTTTCTTTTTCCTTTCTTTTTCTTTTCTTTTTCTTTTCTTTTTCCTTTCTTTTTCTTTTCTTTTTCTTTTCTTTTTCTTTTCTTTTTCCTTTCTTTTTCCTTTCTTTTTCTTTTCTTTTTCTTTTCTTTTTCTTTTCTTTTTCTTTTCTTTTTCCTTTCTTTTTCTTTTCTTTTTCTTTTCTTTTTCTTTTCTTTTTCCTTTCTTTTTCTTTTCTTTTTCTTTTCTTTTTCTTTTCTTTTTCCTTTCTTTTTCTTTTCTTTTTCCTTTCTTTTTCTTTTCTTTTTCTTTTCTTTTTCTTTTCTTTTTCCTTTCTTTTTCTTTTCTTTTTCTTTTCTTTTTCTTTTCTTTTTCTTTTCTTTTTCTTTTCTTTTTCCTTTCTTTTTCTTTTCTTTTTCTTTTCTTTTTCTTTTCTTTTTCCTTTCTTTTTCTTTTCTTTTTCTTTTCTTTTTCTTTTCTTTTTCCTTTCTTTTTCTTTTCTTTTTCTTTTCTTTTTCTTTTCTTAAATCGCACTCTTCTCTTAACAGTTAATAATAATAATAATAATAATAATTATAATAATAATAATAATCATAATAATAATAATAATAATAATAATTATAATAATAATAATAATTATAATAATAATAATTATAATAATAATAATTATAATAATAATAATAATTATAATTATAATAATAATAATTATAATTATAATAATTATAATAATAATAATAATAATAATAATAATAATAGGACCTGTTACAATTCTATGGGACTACACAATATACACTGACAGAACAATCAAAGCCAACCGCCCAGACATTGTTATTAAAGACCACAAACAAAATAAGTGCCTCCTTATTGATATGGCAGTCCCTGCAGACTGCAATGTGTCTTTGAAGATATTCGAAAAACTGTCAAAATACAAGGACCTTGAAATAGAAATCTCAAAAATGTGGCACATGGGAACATCAACAATTCCTGTTGTAGTTGGAGTCCTTGGACTGGTTGGAAAAGATTCCAGTTGGCTGATTGAAGGGATCCCTGGAAGTCCATGCCTCAAAGAAATACAAAAAATTGTTCTGACAAGTACAGCCCACACTTTACGAAGGGCTTTATCTATGTAATTTATTTTTTTTTTTTTTTGTCAGTGGAAAGTGTCATGATGCCATTTCTAACCTTAGGTCCCTGGGCGGGACCCGGAAAGAAATGTGTAAACACCAGATATCAAAGGAAATAAAAATAATAATAATAATAATAATAATAATAATAATAATAATAATAATAATAATGCAGGGTTAAAAGCTGAAACTAAATGTTTCAGGACCAATGCTTGCTAACTAGAAATTACCAAGCGCACATACTGAAAAACTGTGTTAATCTGAAAAGCAGATTCTGTGATAAATATCCAGAAACAATTGACTATTTTGTATCAGGTTGCGCGGTATTGTCACCCACTGAATATAAAATACGGAACGACAGAGTGGGACAATATATACATTGGAAAATCTACAACACTTACGGGAAGGTAACTACAAGAAATTGGTACCAACGTCTCCCTATTTCTCTCTATTTTTACACAAGTTTGGGTGTTAACTATTCACCCATAGCTGGGAGCTTAATATGTGCTACCACCCCGGGTCAGGGTGGACCTAGGAATACCAGTAATTAAGAGGTGGTTCCACGCTCCTCAAAACCTCCTGATCAGAGGCCTTGCTGATGGACGTAGTTTATCGTCATACCCAGGACGCGGATGTAGTTTATCTTCATAACCAGGACGAAGCATTCGAAGATGAAAGACCAAAATCAAAAAGGAGTGCACCAGGCGAGTACGAGTAATAATGAAAACTGAATTAATTCGAAAATATAATAGCGGCCATTTGCATTCTTGCGACCCCAGTTGGAACTTATGTCTTAGCATAATAAATTGAAAATGAAAGGGACTAAAAAAAAACTGAGGCAAAAATTCGCATGCAATAGAATGCACCACCCTAAGGCAAATGTTGATTGTCTGTATCTACCAAGGAGCAGGAGGAGGGGTAAAGGCATGATCCAACAGGAATTGTCTTATAAAATTCCAACAATGGGACTTTACTGAGTATCTTGCAGCAATACAAGATTGGATGTTACAACACGTAATGGAGCATGAAAAAAGGGAAAAAAGCTTTATTCTGTATCAAAAGAAGTCCATAAATATGCAAAAGAATTTCGGTTAAAAATTGAAAATAACGAAATAGAGAAAACGGTCAGAAAATCAGCCGGAAAACTGAAGCAAGAAGCGAAAAGGCTAAGCTAAAAGCTGGAGAAGCCTCTATGTAGCCAGTTCCTTCTCCGGACCAAAAATGCTGATGTAGGTCTGTTCGCAACCCACCAGCGGTTAAGGAGTTCAGAACTGAAGGGTAAGACTGGAGGGTTTATTCTTGCTGAACAACACCAGAGCCTGCTTACACGCAGCTACCAAGCTAATATCTTGTATAATAGTACCGCATTTTCCGGCTTACAAGACGCACTTTTTTTCCTAAAGAAATAGCTTGAAAAGTAGGTGTGCGTCTTCCAAGATGAATACAAGGCAACGTCCAGGCTCAAGTAAGCTTGGACGGTCACCTAATTGGCTTGACTGATAGGGACGTGGATTTGTATGTTGAGTCATTACACTATAATGTTAGCTATCTATCTAATTCAGCCTTTTATATGATGTAACCTCAGTACTTAGCTGTTACAAGTATTTCCAAAATTATAAACCTTCCTGGAGCCGAGCCACAAACTTAAACATGCTCTGTTTACTAGCAGCAGTGGGAGCCTTTCCGATCTTGACTAGTATGTCATTGCCATGAAAATAAAATCTGATGAGTGATTAATGTAAACAATATGTAGTGCCAGTATGTGAGGGACGTATGGTGAATGTGTTGTTGTATGAGAATGATATTTTTTTCTTAGAAATATATTTCCAATATTAGGGAGCGTCTTCCAAGCCGCAGCGTCTTGTAAGCCGGAAAATAGGGTAAGGACCCAAAATGTAGGGTCTGTAACGAATACATTGAAACTATTGATCACTTTATTTCAAGATGCTCAATATTCACACCCAACGAGTACAAAACCGCCATGAAAGGGTAGGTCAATATCTATATTGGAAGATCTGTCATTACTATGGGATGAAAACAGTTGCAAACTGGTATGAACCTCATTCTGAATCTGTAGTTGAGGAGGTAGATGTTATCATCATCTGCATTTTAATATGAACACAGATCGAAAAATACGAACAAATCGCTCAGGCATTATTATAGACAGAAAAAATGTTTGCACACTGATTGACATGCACGTATCAAGTGACAAAAACATCTCTGCTCAACAAATAAAAATACTTGAAAATGGAATAGAAAAATGGCACTTAAAAACTAAAACTGTTCCTGTTGTGGTTGGAGCTTTGGGTCTGATGAAGAACTCAAGAACAAATCAACAAAATTCCTGGCACACCATCTGGCCAGCAATTACGCAAAATAGTTCTCACAAGCACAGCCTATATCCTACGAAGAGCTTTGGTCATATCGAGGCGGTGTAATGGTTAACAAACTTGTTTCGATAGAACAATCACGACTGAGTAGTGAGTTCGATCCTTTCTGGGTACCCCTACTTTCGGCCTTGTGCCACATATAAGCTACGCTTGGAAAATCACTATCCTACGAAGAGCTCTGTTCATTTACGATTTTTGTTAATCGCTGCCTTTTGTTAACTGGAAAATCGTATCCTTCGCTTCTCCTCGGTCTTTGGTTATGACCTGGCAAATGATAATAAAGCGAATGTAGGCCACAAACAATTTTTTTAATAATACTTTTTTAATAATACATCGTGAAAATTCTGACAGTAATTAGAATAAAACACTGATGAATTACAGCTAACTTTGATACTATTCACTATAAGCGCAAAATTTGATGATATCACATTACGAATCCATCGGTATCCAATAATCGATTGGTTGCCATTAGAAATGTCTTTACATATTGTTTTTAGTAATAAAAGTAATTTAATTAAGAACTTTAACTCATCGCCAGCTACGGAAGAATAAAGATGAGAAAGAAGAAACTGTAAGAGGAAGATAGAAAGGAGTGTGAATAGAAGAGATGACGATGAGAGAGGAAAAAGCTGAACACACAGAGAGAAAGAGAGAGAGAGAGAAAGAGAGAGAGAATGATAATGATTGGAAGATCGTTTTCAAACGAATGGTAATTAATTATTCATGAGAGTCGAAGGAATCTGACATCGATGACATCATAAAATGTTTTATGATAAATTTAAATAACCATTACGCGTTTTGATGTAACCCAGATCAGTGTTTGTGTGTCGAGTTTCAAGATGATGTAACTGCAATAAAAGGTTTAATATTTAATAATTACAGCTCCAGTTGCATGCTGGGTATTTTTCTTCTCATTTTTAATTCACTTAGTTGACTTAAAAGTTATAAATCTTTGTAAATGCGTTGGTTAATATGCTTTAATTATTCCAGTGTGTTGCAACCTTCACCTCTGTTTGTAGAAAAGAGATAAAAAAAATTTTTAATCGATACAATTCTGTGAAACATTTAAATGCTTATATGCAATATGTAAAAAGCCTTTTAAAAAATCAGTAAGTTTTTAAATAAAAATCTTGAATACATTTTTTTTTTTTAAGCGTATCACCCCAAGCAAGGCTGGAGGACACTATCACGCAAGGGGTTAAAGAAGGGTTGGAGGAAGAGCAGATAGGAGTGGTAAAGGAGAGGATGTGGTGAAAGAGAAAGACAGTGGATCGATCAAGGCAAGGGGGTTACAGAAGATTTTGAGCGAGAGCAGATAGGAATGAAAAATGAAAGGATGTGGAGAAGGGAAGTGGATAGATCAAGGCAACTGGAGATGTTGAGTGACGCTACACTTAAACCGTTGGAGAAAACTTTAAACAGTAAAAGGAATTTTTGGATATGATAAAAATTGCTATAAGTCTGACATGTGTTTTTAATCATTCCACCTCAAGAAAGGCGATAAAGCCACTAGGGCATATAGGGTTACAGGGAGTGAAAGACAACGAAAAGAATTGAGTTAGAGAAAGTGGGGAAAAGGACAATAAAAGAACAAGCCTCAGGAAGAGAGAAGATAGCGATTGACGTTGCATTTAAATTTTTGGAAAATGTAAGTGGCAGGGAAGCAAGAAATTAGAAGGAAGTTCCACAGGTGAGAGGTTTGAAAAAATAAACTATTAGAATAGAACTTACGGTTGAATCTAGCTAGTTCAACAGTAAAACTGTGAGACCTATCTGCCCATCTAGTAGCACGCTTAAATTTATGCAGTCGAGGCACTTAGGAAAAATCTCATCAGAACAGTTGCCATGAAGATATTTGTAGAAAAGACAGAGGGAAGCCACGTCGCGTCGGTGAGAAAGTGACTGCAGTCGAGATACCAAGCCAGGATCGATTACATTACAGAGCCTTCTTTGGATTCTGTCAACACTCTCTCGAGATATATATATATATTAGGATCACTAGACTAGATTATTATATGGTATTATAGAAATGCGTTGTAAGTAATTTTACTTAGAACTGTGGCAAAAGTTGTTGTTATCGGTTAATAATTAATGTAAGTTTCTATAATTCAAGCCAGGAACTTGTATAAAGAAAGCCAAACTATCTAAATCCTGTCGGAAGCAACAAAGATTCCAGAATGTCTGAAAATAGAGCAAAGAATGACTGTCTAAAATGTCATTAACGGTCAATGTATTATTTCATGAGCAGAAGCGGCTCCGAGTAAGGGAGTTTCGAATATCCTGCATAAATTAGATTTCCATCTCATCAACCCGACGTATTTATAGTCCAATACTTTAACGAGTGGGTCCTATCAAATTAAACAGTATATTTTTTGGTAACAGCAATGCGAATTAAGACCTATTTGCAGAGACTGATGTTTTTGGTTCAATTTGCAGACGTAAAAAAAAAAATATATATATTCAGACTTTTGTGCCCGACTAGGCAATAGAATCAATCAATGACGCCGACATGACATAAAATATGACTTGTAAAAATCAATATTCAGTAGCTTATAGAAATATCTGTTATCCCGTTCGTCTGGACTTCTTATTTGATTAACATTTAACAAAGAGAATAAGCAAGCATATAGTGCAAAAGATAAAGTTCAGCTGATAAGGAGTGTACGATACCAACAACGTTGATCTTGTGAGAGAGGCTCACTATGTGGATCATTCAAATAAATTGCTAATATCTTTACTATAGAAATGTACTGGAAATCAGCAAAACATGCATTGCATTTACTCCCAAACTGCTGACAGAATTACGTTATATAAATATAAATGATCTGAAAATTATCTTCCTTTTAACAAAGGAAAACGTGACATAAATAATAAATTTATTATAGGGAAACTTTGAAAATAATTTTATTATATGAATGCATTGTATATAATTTTACTATTGGAAAGCATTGTAAATAATTTTACTATACGAATGCATTGCAAATGATGTTAATTTTGGGAAACATTGTAAATAATTTTATATGAATACATGAAAATTGTTATGATATGAGAAAACATTGAAAATAATTTTATTATAGGAAAGCATTAGAAAACATTTTAATATACGAATGCATGTTAATATTGGGAAGCACTGGAAATAATTCTATATGAATACAGTGAAAATGATTTTAATATAGGAAAGCATTGGAAAGGATTTTACTACAGGGAAGCATTTGACACAATGTTACTATAGGAATGCATTGGGAATAACTTTACTATAGGAAAGTATTGTACATAGTTTTATATGAATACACTGAAAATAACTTTACTAAAGGAAGCATCGAAAATAATGTCACTATGGGAAAGCATTGGGAATGATTTTACTAATGGAAAATATTGCAAACGATTTTACTATAGGAATGCGTTGCAAATGTTTTTAGTATAGAGTGCATTGAAAAATAATTTACTATTGGGAAACATTGTAAATAATTTTATATGAATACATCAAAATGGTTATGATATGAGAAAACATTGGAAATAATTATAATATAGGAAACCATTAGAAGTAATTTTACTATACGAATGCATTGTAAATCATGTTAGTATTGGGAAGCACTGGAAATAATTGTATATGAATACATTGAAAATTATTTTAATATAGGAAAGCATTGGAAAAGATTTCACTACAGTAATGCATTGGAAATTATTGTACTATAAGAAAGCATTGGACACAATGTTACTATAAGAATGCATTGGGAATGATTTTACTATAGGAAAGCATTGGACACAATGTTACTATAAGAATACATTGGGAATGATTTTCCTATAGGAAAGCATTGGACACAATGTTACTATAAGAATGCATTGGGAATGATTTTACTATAGGAAAGCTTTGGACACAATGTTACTATAGCAATGCATTGTAGATGATTTTACTACAGAAAAGCATTGGACACAATGTTATTATAAGGATGCATTGTAGATGATATTACTATAGGAAAGCATTGGACAAAATGTTACTATAGGATTGCATTATAGACGATTTTCGTATAGGAAAGCATTGGACACAATTGTTTCTCTAAGAATGGATTGGGAATGATTTTAATTTAGGAAAGCATTGGAAAAAGTTTTATATGAATACACCGAAAATAACTTCACTATAGGAAAACGTTGGAAATAATGTTAGTATAGGAAAGCATTGTAAATGATTTTACTACAGGAAAGCATTTCACAAATGTTATTACAGGAATGCATTGTAGATGATTTTACTATAGGAATGAATTGGACACAATGTTACTATAAGAATGTATTGGGAATGATTTTAATTTAGGAAAGTATTGGAAATAGTTTTATATGAATACACCGAATATGACTTTACTATAGGAGAGCGTTGGAAATAATCTTACTATGAGAAAGCATTGTAGATCATTTTACTATACTAAAGCATTGGATAAATATTACTATAGGAATACATTGTAGATGATTTTACTATAGGAAATCATTAGACACAATGTTACTATAAGAATGCATTGGGAATGATTTTAATTTAGGAAAGTATTGGAAATAGTTTTATATGAATACACTGAAAATGTCATTGCTATACGAAAGCGTTGGAAATAATGTTACTATAGGAAAGCATTATTAATCATTTTATTATAAGACAACATTGGACAAATGTTACTATAGGAATTCATTCATTGTAGAGCGATTTTACTATAGGAAAGCATTGGACACAATGTTACTATAAGAATGCACGGGGAATGATTTTACTATAGGAAAGCATTGGACACAATGTTAATATATGAATGCATTGGGAATAATTTTAATTTAGGAAAGTATTGTACGTAGTTTTATATGAATATACCGAATATGACTTTATTACAGGAAAGCGTTGGAAATAATGTTACTATAGGAAAGTATTGGACACGATGTTACTATAAGAATGCATTGGGAATGATTTTAATTTAGGAAAGTGTTATGGGAACTTAACTATAAGGAGGATGGACTCTTCCTGACTCTATAAATACTGCGCCTCTCTGAGAGTGAGGGAAGAGTAATGAGTTGAGTCCTAACGAGTCAAGACCTATTAGTTCACTCTAAACCAGATTGACAGTTGATACTAACACCTTCAACTTCTTGTATTATATTTCTGTTGTAATATATCTTTGTTATTTACTACTCTTGTGTTCGTGTTGTTCTTCCTTGGTTCTACCTCGGACCATAACCGTGGTGTGAGGATATTGGACCATAACAGTGGCGACGAGGACTGAAGAAACAAACTCTACGCGGAGAAATCCTAAAAAGTATACTGAGGACTGAAGAAACAAACTCTACGTGGAGAATCTACAAAAAATCTTTTACTATCGGTCGTCCGTTACAGAGGCGACGTAGGTAGTGAAAAAAAACAAACAAACAAACATGTTATACGTGAACATAAAAAAAAAAGAAAAAAATAGAAAATTTTATTTTTTGGACACAAACTTTACAGTAGTAACAAAGACCTGATGTCTAAACTAAAAGAAAAATATTTACAAATAATTACAAAAAATATGGAAGACTTTAAGGCAACCATATTGGAACTTATGAAAAAAAATTTGAGCAGCAACAGAGACACGAACAGAAGCATCTTGAACTACAAGAATTATTGCTACGGGTAATAACAAATAATGGGGAAAATTCCGAGAATGAAACAATTCTATAGCAAAATGCTATATGGAGCTCTATCGAAGACTTCACGTATGCACCAGACGAAGACAAAACCTTCGCAGCTTACTGCAGAAGGTATGAAGATTTATATGAGTTTGATTGCGGTAACTAGTCAGACGTGAGAAAAGTACGTCTACCACTAAGAAAATTAGGGTCATGAGATTACACTAAATTCTTAGACTACATCCTACCGAGGAAAACAAATGAGTCAACCTTCAAAGAAGCCATAAAACTGTTAACAGAACATTTAGCCCAAGTACCTCATTATTCCTTAAAGGTTAGAAATGTCTGAATCTAACAAAAAAGGACAGCGAAGATTATATAACATTCGCTTCCATTGTAAACAAACATTGTGATGACTTTAAATTATCTGAACTCAGCCCGGAAAATTTTAAATGTTTAACATTCGTTCAAGGCCTGGTTTCGAATAAAGACGCAGGGATCAGACGCAGAATTCTTACAAAACTGGAGAGTGAACCAGAATTGACGCTACAAAAATTGGCTGAAGACTGTCAGAGATGTATAAGCGTAAAGAAGGACTCGAAAGATATAGAAGAGTCTGGAATCGAGCACATACGTAAAGTAAAACGACAAACACGTTTTTGTCCCTCCTAAAAAACAAACCAAACCAATTTTCCCTCCTCAAAAACAGGTCAAACAAATTTTTCTACTTCTAAAATTCAATACCAGAAAAACTACCGCCCAGTCCATGCTATCGCTGTGGGACTTTGCATTGGTATAAAGATTGTCCATACCGCTTTAAGACTTGTCTGTCGTGCAAAAAAGTGGGTCATAAAAGTTCTCATTGTTGGACTAGGAAAGAAAGCAGAGTAAGAGTCACTAGGACTGACCAAGCGGACGAGACAAACATACGAAAATACGTGCAAGTAGAAATGTTAAACAGAAAAGTCAGACTACAATTGGATTCCGGTTCGGATTTAACTATTATTAACGTACAAACATGGAGAAAATTGAACAAACCGACCATGTTGAGAACCGCTAAAATTGCTAGGTCGGCAACTGGGGGAAAAATAAAATTTGAAGGAGAAGTTATTACAAATGTGACATTCAATGGAATGACCAAAAAATTAAAAATGTATGTGCTAAGAAACACAGAAAATTTATTTGGAACGGACTGGATGCAGAAATTCGACCTCTGGTATTTACCAATAAGTACGTACTGCCGGAAAGTGAAAAGTTTATCGACCGAGGCAGATAAATTAAAGGAGAAACTAAAAGAGAGTTTCCACGGAGTATTTTCAGCCGGCCTCGGGAGGTGTAAAAAATGGCAGCAAATATAGAAATAAAAGAAAACGTACAACCTATCTTCAAGAAGAAAAGGAACGTACCTTTTGCTTCAATAGAAAAAATAAATCAAGAGTTGGATAGACTCGAAAAAATCGGTATATTGACAAAAGCAGAATATAGTCAATGGGCCGCACCTACGGTTTACGTAAAAAAGAAATCGGGTGAGATACGAGTATGCGCTGATTTCTCAACGGGATTGAACTCAGCGAAAAAGGATTACCACTATCCTCTACCCAGTCCAGAAGTTTTCACAAAATTAAACGGAGGAAAAGTTTTCTCAAAAATAGACTTGAGCGAAGCGTACCTACAAATACCAGTAGATGAGGAAAGCTCGAGATTATTGTGCATAAACACACACAAAGGATTATACAAGTTCCAAAGATTACCATTTGTGATTAAGGTCGCACCGGCAATATTTCAACAAATAATGGATACTATGCTAGGCGGACTTGATTTCACAATTGCATACCTGGATGACATACTGATAAGTAGTAAAAACATTGAGCAACATTGGGAACACGTTCAAGAGGTTTTCAGGAGAATACAAAACTATGGTTTTAAGGTAAAAGAAAACAAATGGGATTTTTTTTATGAAGGAAATAAAATATCTGGGCCATATCATCGATGAAGAAGGAAGGCGACCAGACCCAGAAAGGGCAACGGCAATAATAAAAAAAAAGCCAGCTCCAAAAAACGTAGCCGAATTACAAAGCTTCTTAGGCTTAGTGAGTTATTACCAAGAATTCATTCCAAACATGCATAAATTACGCCCACCCCTAAACGAAATATTGAAGAAGGGAAAAGTTTGGGTGTGGACAGATGAATGCCAGAAAATGTTTGACAAAATAATTATGACGCTAACCGCGGACCTATTTTTAGCGAACTATGACCCAATATTAGAAATAATAGTTGCAAGTGACGCAAGTGCCTATGGAGTCGGGGCATGTGTACTGCATAAAATGCCGGATGAGACAATAAAGCCCATCGCGCATGCTTCAATAACCGCGATACTATCAGAAAAAAATTACTCACAAATTGAAAAAGAAGTGCTGAGGATTATTTTTGCAGTTACAAGATTTCATAGATATATCTACGGGAGATTTTTTACTTTACAGACGGAGCACAAACCGTTACTAACAATATTTGGATCGAAGAAAGGTCTACCCGTTTACACAGCAAATAGTTTACTAAAATGGGGTACAATTTTACTGAACTACAACGAATATAATTGGGCATGCAGATGGTCTCTCGAGACTAATACCTAAGAAAACGGAGCCATTGGAAGATTCCATAATCGCAGCCCTACGACATGAAGAAGATATCAGGGCATCACTATGTAGTACAGTTCGAAACCTCCCCGTCACACTACAAGAGATAAAAAATGAAGCAATAAATGATGAATTCATAAAAGAAACAAAAGCAAAAATTGTAGAAAAAAATAAAAAGGTATGAAACAGTTTTTCGTCATGTGACGATGTTCTATTATATAACGAAAGGGTTGTACTTCCGAAAACACTACAAAGGCGAATCCTAAAGGACTTCCACATGGGCCATCCAGGAAAGAACAGAATGAAATCGTTAATGCGTAGTTACGTATATTGGCAAAACATGGATCTAGACATTGCACAGATGGTGGAAAAATGCAAGGGTTGTTCCTTAGCAGAAAAAGCACCGCCGATCATCCATAAGTCTTGGCCAGAGACAGTTCGACCATGGTCAAGAATACATCTCGACTTTTCAGGCCCAATAGATGGTTTCTCCTATTTGATCATAGTAGACAGTTATAGTAAATGGCCAGAAGTGTTTCGTTGCAGAAAACCAACTTCTGAAACTAACATAAATTGCCTCCACGGGCTTTTTGCTCGTTTCGGAGTGGTTGATTGTCTAGTCACTGATAATGGGACACAATTCACATCTGCGTACTTTCAAGAATTTTGCGAAACTTTTCAAGTTAAACATATCAAATCCCCGCTATATCACCCAATATCAAATGGGCAAGCAGAGAGATTTGTAGACACACTCAAAAGATCGTTAAAAAAGCATATGACGTGCCTACAGAAAAGGCGTTGCAACAATTTTTACAAGTATATCGAATTACTCCAAACAGTGCTACACAATCGGCATTATCACCCGCAGAAGTGATGTTCGCCCGTAAAATCAGATCAGTATTTGACAAATTGCTACCAAAACAAACAAAACAAATACCAATGTCGCACGTACCTAAAAGAAAATTCTACCTAGGAGAGAAAGTTTTTTTCAAAACATATAAAATTGTACAATTGAAAAAAGAATCGGGAACATAAACGACATGTAAATCAAATAAGAAAAAGGCTGTTAGATGATTCTAACGGTCCACCTCAGGAAGAAGAAGTGATGGATACCATATTCGATACATTCGATATGCAAAGGCCGAAAACAATGTCTGAACCACGAAAATCGACCAGGAAAAGAAAAGTCACAGAGCCTTTGGTAATAAATCCAAAGAGAAAAAAATACTAAAGATCCTTGCGACGCAAAAAGCTTTGGAAGGGGGGGGTGTTAAGGGAACTTACCTATATTGAGAATGGACTCTTCCTGACTCTATAAATACTGCGCCTCTCTGAGAGAGAGGGAAGAGGAATGGGTTGGGACCTAACGAGTCAAGACCTATTAGTTCACTCTAAACCAGACTGACAGTTAATACTAACATCTTCAACTTCTTGTATTATATTTCTGTTGTAATATATCATTGTTATTTACGACTCTTGTGTTCGTGTTGTTCTTCCTTGGTTCTACCTTGCACCATAACCGTGGTGCGAGGATATTGGACCATCACAGAAAGTATTGGAAATAGTTTTATATGAATACACCGAAAATAACTTTACTTTAGGAAAGCGTTGGAAATAATGTTACTATAGGAAAGCATTCTAAATCATTTTACTATCGGAAAGCATTGGACACAATGTTACTATAAGAATGCATTGGGAATGATTTTACTATAGGAAAGCATTGGACACAGTGTTACTATGGGAATGCATTGTAGATGATTTTACTATAGGAAAGCATTGGACACAGTGTTACTATGGGAATGCATTGTAGATGATTTTACTATAGGAAAGCATTGGACACAGTGTTACTATGGGGATGCATTGTAGATGATTTTACTATAGGAAAGCATTGGACACAGTGTTACTATGGGAATGCATTGTAGATGATTTTACTATAGGAAAGCATTGGACACAATGTTACTATTAGAATGCATTGGGAATGATTTTACTATAGAAAAGCATTGGACATTATTTTTCTATAAAGATTTACTGTAAATGAGAGAGAAAGGGGTGGTAGGTGCAGAAAATAAAAACTATCAGCAATTAGTCATTAATGCAATTCTTGACTGATATTAGACAATTATCCTTTATAATGGAAGTAGATACGACCACGTTTATAAAAATGATAGGCTGTTCAATTCTTCATTACTGCTTTGTCTTGAAGGAATCATTCATTCCCTTTTTAGAAAATAAGTGAAAATACATAAAATATTAATGAAATATTCATTGTCCGCATATATATATACATATATATATATATATATATATATATATATATATATATATATATATATGTGTGTGTGTGTGTATATAGGCTTTGTATAAATATATATATATGCTTTATATATATATATATATATATATATATATATATATATATATATATATATATGTCATTCACAGACAGTACTGTTTCGCTCGTCAGTGCGACTAGACTTCCGAATGCCTCAAGCCAAGATTGAAACACAACTAATTTGGTGTCAGCCAGAGCTATCTTCACTCGGTAGAGTTACACAAATAAATCTAGCGTATTGTTTTTACAAATGTAAACAAATGCCAATCAGCCAAAGTGCTCCATTCATTTTACTGAAGAGCTTTATATATTTCTGTGTATTTAGGTAGCAAATGGTTTTTAAGGCAAATGTTATTAAAGACAACAAACATTTTGTGTCGATTAATTTTATTGATCGACTTTTACAATTTACAAATAATACGTCTGAGATAAGGTGGAATCCTGCCGAAGGACACATTTTCTTTATTAAGTTTTAACGAGTTCACAGGCAGATAGACAAAAGAAATACTTTTAAAAATAAACGAGGCATCTTCTAAAATACGGGTTAAAAATAACGTTTTGGGTAATAAAAATATTTTTTATTGCGATAAATGATGCTATTTTTAGTGAGGACACGAAGTGGCGAGCCTACATAGTGGGGCCCTGATGCTTGAATAGATTTTGGGAGCCATGAAGCTTGAACAGATATGGGGGCCCCTTTCACACTCAGCAACAATTGATTCACGGATTCAGCTTTGAAATGTAGGCTATGAATAGATTCTGGAGAGCTTAACGACCCCGTACAGCCGGGTGTTCGGGCGTTGCAAGCCTCCAAGAAAAATCTGAAATTTAGCCATTTATAAGATAACTGTGCGACCATATGAAATGGGTGTTAGAGTATATACTTAGGCCAACATTAGATACTCCAACCCATTGGCTTATGATTCTATTAGTATAATGGCTTTATTTTAATAACAAATAATTATACAACTTCATTTTGTTGAAAAATTCACTCATTAAAAAGTTGCTTCAGGGGTCTATTTGTGATTTGGAGTCCTGAAGCTTCATTAGTTTCGTAGTAGGTCCGCCACTGTTGACACGTATTTTAGTTACTATGTCTTTTTGAATTCATCATCATCAGGTCGAAAATTTTTCTAGGATTCTCCTGACTCGTTCCTTTACAATCATCTCTGTCAGACATCGCTGTCAGTAGATCCTCCAGATGGCATCCAGAGTCATCTACAAATTGGCCAATGTAGGTATGATGAGGTCTTCCAATCGATCTTTTGCCGCGCAATGGGTTCCATAAGAGGGTTTCACTCACAAGTTTTTAATTGTTTTTCTAGGAGTGACCAGCTAGCCCAGTGGTTCCCAACACAGTCATAAGTAGCTTCACTGGGACACTCTGACATGGTGTAATTGTTAGCAAACTTGTTTTGCTAGATCAATTACGACTGAGTCATCATCATTAGGTCGAGAATTCTTCTCGGATTCTCCTGACTCGTTCCTTCCAACCATCTCTCTCAGACATCGCTGTCGGCAGATCCTCCAGATGGCATCCAGAGTCATCTACAAGTTGGTCGATGTAGTTGTGATAAGTTCTTCCAACCGATCTTTTGCCGTGCAATGGGTTCCATAGGAGGGTGTCACTCACTAAGTTCTGACTTAGTTCTCCAGGAGTGACAAGCTAGCCGAAGCCTTCTCTCTCTTATCGAAACTGAGATAGGAAGAAAGTATCCATACAGGTGTTTGTTGGGTGTTTCTTCCAGCAGATGCCCAATGCAACTGATAACATCCTTGTGTATGTTCCGTCAAGTGATGCTTCTTGGTGTTTCGTCAAAGTCCATGTTGTTGAGCCGTAGAGCAAGACAGATTCTACCGTGTCCTTAAAAAAAGTCTCTCTTAAGTTTGTCAGAGAGGGAGGACTTCCAAACCATTAAGGAATGTTTTTGAATTAGCCATCCCTAACATGCAAATCATTACCACCACCTCCAAGACTATCTGAGATATAAATAGAATGAAAAATAAAACAAACACCAATTCAAATGCCGGAGTTTACAGTGTAATAACATATATATTGGGGAGACATCACGCGATCTAAAAACCCGCATTCAGGAATACAAAAAAAAACTTGAGATTATATAGACATTCAGACTATCGTCTTACATCGCAGTGCCGTGGGACATAACTTTAATTTCACCAATGCCAGCCTTATTAGAGAAGATCATAACCCTTTAAAGAGAAAATATTATGAAAACATATTGAAAGCAATACTAGCAACTATTAACACACATTTAAAAAAAACTACATTACGTCACCATTTTTATATAAATCTATTGCACATATTCATCTAACTTATCTCTTTCTAATATATAAAAATATGTACAAAATACGCACGAGATATGCTTTAAATAAAAGTCAAACTAAAACAATTTTATCAAAACATCCTGCAGCGTCTCACAAACTTTACACAATTTAGCATCCTGAATGTTTCTCACATATATTTGAATATTATCTGTTACTTCAACACACATGACATCTATCTAAGCAAAGAAATAGTCTAGAACAACATACACTTAATCTGCGTCTCTTTGCTATTAATCATTTTTTATAATTTCTAACTTGATCTATGACGAAGCTTTAATAAAGTGAAACATGTTAGGTTGAGCTCTGTTTCCTACTTGTTCTTTATCCTATCATTTTGTCAAATTCTTATTCATACTTCAAATATCATTTTTCTCATTTTTTCTCATTTTTATTTTGATCTCTGACGAAGCTTTAATAAAGTGAAACATGTTAGGTTGAGATCTGTTTCCTACTTGTTCTTTATCCTATCATTTTGTCGGATTCCTATCCATGCTTGATCTATATTTGTTCTTCGACTCATACATAATAGCTGGCCACTCATATTCGAGGATACCCGTCCACTAGGGCGGCTAGGTAATCCCTATTGCAGAGGCTCACTCGGGCACATTTGTGTTTGCTCAATACCCACAGAACCCACCGGTGGTTTATACAGTAATTATGCTGAGCACAACTTCGTTACAGTTTCTGAGAGAGAGCGCGTTATCTGGTGTCATCATCAGTCTGAACAAGTCCAGTACGCTCAAGCCCTCAGTCACGATGACTTGTGCCTTCGTGCTAGAATAACTATCAACAACGGGTTCTATCTATCCAATTTCACTCACAAGGCTTAGGTAAACTTGTGGCATGGTGTTCAGGCACTTTCCAAAGTTACCACACGCTGGGTTCGCCTTCTCCAGACCGGTAACATCAAGAAGTCACCTTCGTGACAAATCGACCATGGTGAGATTCGAACCCGGGTCTCATGGAACATTCTAACCTCTCGGCCACGTGCCCATATACACATACATACATATTCTCAGGACAGGTTTTATTGCAGACCGACAATAGGCGTGTGATTTTTTTTAATTTACTTTTCCTTGCATATGTTAACCGCGAGCTTTTCAGCTCGCTTTCGTGTTAACAAGTGGAAGGAAGAATGAAACTAAAAAAGTAATAAAAACGCGTCCATCCAAAAACGCTTTTCCTTCCTCGCGTGACGTTTAAAAGAAGAGATTTTTTTAACCGATTTGACTGGAAAACTTAAGTTGAACAGAGCTTTTCTGGGCGATACCAGATTGTACGAACCTCAGGAATAACGATTAAGTCAAGATAAAGATTTGAAAAAATAAAATGTCTTCCACATGTCCCGGATGTGAAGAAGAATTCTGCAGTCGTTCATCGTGTGCCTCCGACAAGCTACCCGCTATGCTGTCATGTGGTCATATGGTCTGCTACGCCTGCGTCCAGAAAACCTGGCTTGGTCCCACTGACCACACAGATAATGACCAAATCCGTTGTCCGAAATGTAATCGGCTCAAAATAATTTCAATCTTCTCGTTTCAATTGCCTGCTAATCAGATGAGCGCCTGCCAAAACTGTAGCCATACACGTCGAGCTGGAAGAACTGGTTTTTGACACCTTCATCAAGCGGAAAATAACTGAGACTTTAGCGAAAAAAAAAACACACGCACATAAAAAAAGGACTTAATTATTGTTTCAAATCAAGGGTCAGTCAAAAAAAAAAAAGAAAAAAAGAAGATAAAAACAAACACTGTTAGGCAAACTGTTAAAAAAGGTATTTCTGATATTTCAAAACGTACTGTTTCACAGTGTTCACTGTTTTGTGTTAAACTTGTTTAAGCGCAAAAAAATAAGCTGAAGTGATATGGTCATGTAATCAGAACGCGAGGCGGGTTTTTGAACAGGAAGGAAGATTAAACGTCTCATAAAAATCATAAGGCTTGTTTTAATTTTGAAGTTTAATTTTGCTTGTTAAATCGCATTTTATTCTGAATTTTCTTATTAATTTCTGTTCAATTAATTGCTCATGAAATAAAACTAAATAATATTTTATTCCCCATGGAATGATTTGAGAGTTTTACGAGTAGGTGCTGAGAAGTTCTCGGATCGGCCAAGAAAGTATTGGATGTTTGATCATTTTGAGAAGTTGGTAGGCTCCAGTACTTTTTAAAGTCCCCTCATTTTTATTGAGTCTTTTTTTTAATTCATTTCATCCCAAGTAATGGGGGAAAGCTACTAGGACGCAAGGGGTTACAGGGAGAGAAAAGAGATAGGGAGGACTGAGGAAAGGACACAAGATGAGATGGATTCAAGAAGATAGAAGATGGCAGTTGACACTGCATTTAAATTTTTGAAAATTGTAGTTATCTTGGAAGCAAGTAAACGGGAGGGAGTTCTACATGCGAGAAAAGTTCATCAGACCAGTTTAACATAAGTTACTACTACTTTGCTAGAAGAATCCACACACACACAGATACACACACACACACACACACATATATATATATATATATATATATATATATATATGTTTACACAATCTAATAAATAAATACTTTATGTCTATTATTTTTGTTGTCGATTCTCAAGAACAAAGAAAATGTATAAATTTACGTTCATCATATGTTTCAGTCATATTAAAATTTTAATCATCGCTTTTTAAACAATAAACATTGCCGAAGAGTGAAGGTAGTTAAAATAATAGCGGTATCAAGGGAAAAACCGTCATTTTGATACTACTGTTTTTTTGTTTGTTTGTTTTTTTTGCGCGCACGATGGTTTAAATTTGCCCCAAAAGATTTGTCAAACACAAACCATCTCCCTAAGAAATAAGCCGTGAGTGACATAAACAAACGAGAAACTACTGCTACTAAATCCGTCTATTCCCAAATTCCCATCTGGTACAGTTTTTGTTTGATTTTGTTTATCAACATCTCTATGGTTTATTTAATGTTAAAATCTAAATAGTTTGAACACAATTTTATAACTAAATATATTTTGAACGCAATTGTATGCCTTCAACTACAGATAAAATGTATTGTCGGTCATTTTACTATAAATATATATTGTTGGTTGGTTGATTTTGTTTAGCGGCATATCAACACCTCTATGGGTTATTTAATGCCGAAATCTAAATATTTTGAACACAATTTTATGGCTTCAACTAAATATATTTTGAATTCAGTTGTATGCCTTCAACTACACATAAAATCTTTCGTTAGTCATTTTCCTATAAATATGTATTGTTGGTTGGTTGATTTTGTTTAGAAACATATCAACACCTCTATGGGTTATTTAATGCCGAAATCTAAATATTTTGAACTCAGTTTTATGGCTTCAACTATTATATATTTTGAACGCAATTGTATGCCTTCAACTACAGATAAAATGTATTGGTGGTCATTCTGTTATAAATTGTATAGTTGGTAATTCTAGTATAAAACATATTGCTGGTTATTTTGCAATAAAATGTACTGTTGGTCATTTTGCTCTGAAAATGTATCGTTGGTATTTTTTTTATATAAAAATGTCTTGCTGTTATTTTTATACTTTCATATTGTTTTTGTTTGGGCGTTCACTATTTGCCCATGGCTGGGACCCTAACATGTGCTTTCCACTCCGCGTCAATATGGACCTTGGAAGCACAGCAATTCATTTTTGAACCCACTCCCTCAGAACCTCCAATTTCCCAGTCAGAGGCCGTATGTAGTTTATCGTCATACCCAGGACTGATCTAGTACAGGGGTAAGGCCCTTGTAAGACGAAACCTAGGTTTTTTATTGAACATATTTCAACAATTCAAGACTTTACTGTTATACGGGTCACCTCTCCGTTTGTCAAATGATAGTCGACGAAGCTTGTTACTGTTAGTAGATTGGGAACTCTATACAAAAAACAAAACAACCCCCCCACCCAAAAAAAACTCCAGGATCAAACAAAAAAAAAGGAAGAGAATCAATACCATCCGCGATAGACAACGAGCTTGTTTCATGGAACAGTTTGCTAGTATCGTGAATTAAATACTTAAGAATGTCACATAACTGAAACCTTTTATCGGACTTAGTTACGCAACAGATTTTCGCAGCGCCGCCCACGCGGCGCCAGCGTATCCGAATCCAAGAAAGAACACTCTGACTTTAGAATTTCAGCTTTTCTGTTTCTGACTAGTCCTGTATATATCGTCTCTTCATTTAATTTAATATAAATATGTCTCCATTAACCATGTCCTGAAGAAGGTCTATTTGACCGAAACGTCTGACGTCGACAGAAAAACAAAAAACAAAAACAAAATAAAAAACAGTAAACTCATATATTCGGATTTTGCTTTGTCTTTTCCACATTTTCATCATATATATATATATATATATATATATATATATATATATATATATATATATATATATATATATATTGTCATCCACAGACAGACTGTTTCGCTGTATCACAGCTCATCGGTGTGGCTAGACGTCCGGTTGCCTCTGGCTAGAATCGAAAACCGGCTGAATTCGCGTCAGTCGGAAATTTTACCCTGAAGCCGTTGGCGCACGGCAGAGAAGAAGGTGAATTTAAGCGTATTTATATTTCGATAAACACACAGTGACTGAGAGAACTCGATTTAATTAACCGAAGAGTCTTGCATTATTAGCCGTAATAGTCACTGTTTACAAACCCACACATCCTCCCTAAACAGCAGACATTTTTATATATTTTATGCATAGCGCTCAATATTAAAATAATATTAAAATAGAGCATTAATAACATTACATAATAAGATTACTTAACTTTTAAATATTATTTAACCTTTAAATATGGAAGTCGGGGAAAAATTGTATTTAAGAGTTAAGTAATCTTTTTATTATACATATATATATATATTTATAATATATATATATATATATATATATATATATATATATATATATATATATATGCGTAGTGATATATTTATGTTTTAAAGTGCTCAATATCAGGGATAGTGTGGATCTAAAATTAGGCAGTGAGCTCAACACCCAGCGGCGACAGTCTGTTTCATGTTTAATGGCAAACTTTTTTGGCCCGACTATTTATGCATGCTGGTCAGTGTTGCATTATGGGTAGGTTTGTTGTATTATTCTAACGGTTATTTTGGGTAGGCGGTAACGCATCTCAAAATGCAGAGACGAAAACAAATTTTTACAACGTTACATAAAGGTCGAAAACTAAAATGGAACAAAAAAAAATGTATAAAAAAATAAATAGATAAAAATAAATAATTAAAATAAATTATATATAAGATAAAAAAATATAGTTTTAAGGTATGCTATATTTAAGGGTAAATGTCGTAAATATCAAGGATAGAACGTAGATGAAATTGAACACTGAAGTCAACACCAAGCAACATCAATCTGATTTTTGCTTGAACGCAATCTTCAAGCCGGAACCTTCTAAAAGGACTTAGTAGAGGACGGTAAATGTGACGCTGATATCCGAAGACATATTGGAATTGCCAAAGACGCATTCCAAAAGCTAGGCAGAGTATTATGAGACAGGAGGATTTCATTGGTAACAAAGAAAAGCGTACTGAGCTGCTACGTGACGTATGTCCTCCTTTACTGCAGCAATTGTTGAAATATGGAAGAAAGAAAGAAAGAAAGAAAGAAGAAAGAAAGAAAGAAGAAAGAAAGAAAGAAAGAAGAAAGAAAGAAAGAACTTGAATTTGAATTTTTAACTGATGTCTCCTCATCCGGACACAAATCCCAATATTGGATGTTTAAACACCAGATGAAGTGCCGATTTTCGCTCTCAGGATCATCTTGTTTCCCAAAAGGTATAAGAATTTACTGTTTATTTAACGAGAAGAAAAGATGCATGTTGGACTTGATTTGTTTGTACAGTGTAACCCGGATAAAAGAGAGTTGTCGGGACCGGAGAAGTCTCTTATATCCGAGTTTCTCTTATATCCGGGTTTGGTCTATTATATATACATTAACACTGGCTCTAATTTGGGACCAGATAAAATCTCTCTTATATCCGTGTTTCTCTTATATCCGGGTTTAGTCTATTATTTATACATTAACACAGGCTCTAATTTGGGACCAGAGAAAATCTCTCTTATATCCGGGTTTCTCTTATATCAGGATCTCTTATTTGGGTTACACTGTATATAAAACTTGACCCATCCAAAATCTGTTATCAATATTTTAACAAATATAGATAAGCTGAAGGTCATAGGATATAATGCTGATAAAAAAAAACTATACCAAAATCGGTTTTATAATGAAAACACTGAGTTTTATAACAAAATCTTATATAAATAACTTGATTTGTCTTTTAACAAACATACGAATGAAAATACGCCGTTGTGCAAATTAATTGAAACAAAATGAATAATTCCGTCATTATTTACTTTTTTTTGGTATTTTTTCGAATAAAACATGACCAAGTTCACATGTTAGTACTTTGTATGTCCATTCCACAAAGTCTTTCCTTGCAGATTGAGCACAGATTCTCGATTGGGTTTAAATCAGGAGAGTTTTCTGGCCATTCTCTAGTACTATGATTTGCTCACTGGTAAGGTATGTCAGTGTGTTCGTGCAGCGTTACAATTTTCGTACGCTTCCTTGGAGTAACGTCCATCACAGAAAATGACCGGAGGACAACTAATCGACAGTCGAGACAATGGTGTCTTGGCGTGATGAAAATCTGATGCAATCACGGATGACGCAAATTTTTTCAATGCTATACAAATTTCATCATACACCCCGAAAATAGATTCATATTACTGCACACCACTGCAAATGACCTAATCGGAGGAAAAATAGAAATTGATTACACCCTGTCATTCCAGTGGATCTAAAACTGACCGTATGGCGAAAGAAAGGAAACTAAAGCGGTTGTTTCAATTAATTTGCACAAGGGTGTATATCTTGCTCAATCCATATTACTTATATAATTTCTGTCAGTTTGAAGGCGATATCTATTTTTAGAGTGCCTGTAATATTTTTGAGACGAAATGTAATATTATTTCAGGGCTAGGCAAGCACAGAGTTGGAATTCCAGATTAGTTCATTACATTCATTTATGTGCAAATACACTTGGGAAAGGCATGAATCCGTGTCTTACTAATTAACCCATAGCTGAAGGTGTGGGTTCTGGTCTTTCTCAAGAGTATTTGCGCGTGGGATAAAAGCCTCGTGGATTTCCAATACATGGACAGAGGAAGGAGAACAATCTACTCCCGTAGAAAAGGCATGAATCCGTGTCTCTTCCACACCCAGCTATTGGTAAATAGCAACCGGTCTAGGGGAAGGAGAATTCTGAATTCAAAACCCAAGTGGTCATTCAAGCACATCGGAGTCAGGCAGTCCGCTATCTGGTTCACGATTGTCAAGCTCTCTGTTTTGAAACCATCACATTCTCACTCCAACAGGAGTGAGAAGGCTGTTGATTTAGATTTAGTTTTAAAGACACGCACACATTGGATATTTTACGTACGTCTTGAGTTCGTATCACGCTGTCCGGAAAGTAAAGTTTCATTTTTAGAGACGGTTTCAAAATGGCGGCTCCCAAAACAGAGACTGATTCATAACAACGGCAGCACCAGACAAGCAATAAACGATTAGGTTTAAAGTTCCGAGTTCGAAATTCAGGATTGCCTAGTGGATTTGGTGGCGTAGTAATATTGAGTTCAATCCCTGGTCACGGTAGTACAGACTCAGACTTCGTGAAAAAAAGGATTATCAGTAAATGAGTAGGGCTAAAAAAGAAAGAAAAAAAGAACATGGCGAGATATCTCAAGACAGAGACAACAGAATAAGAACAATATATTCTTGTAGATTAAATAAAGTGTCCCCTGAAGGTCGCCCACTTGAGAGACATCCGTAAAAGGCCTCGTTGAGGGGATCATGATTGCCGAAACATTGTAATTATAGAAACAAAGTTCGAAAGTAAATTAACCTCTCTTGCACCTCATCAGCATGGCTGATGCTAACCTCCAGGAGTGTTTTTCTATTGATATGAAGCAGAAACGTTGTATTAAATCAATTGCTAGGTCAACATCTAAAAAAAACTTAGTTCACTGTGTCGCGCGAGACAATTTGTCTCTCCAGAATCTATCTTACATATACTTACTATCTGCCATTTGTCTTTGTTCTGAATGTTGCTGCCACATCTGGTCTGCTGTTCCTGCTATATATTTAGAGATTCTTGATAAAATCCAAAGTAGAATCTGTAATGATATTGGTCCTGACCTGGCACCCCAGCCTCATGTACTTTCCCCTGCCGTAACATAGCTTTCCCGTAACTTTTCTATAAATACTTTCATGGTAATTTTATTCAGATGAACTTTCCTCTTTGGTACCGAGACTTTATGAATTTAAGCGAAGTACTAGATTGCCAGCAAGGTCTCATCATTTTACATTCAAAATGGCTAGATGCAACCGTAAGTTATATGCTGACAGTTTCTTCTATCGTACTTCTTAGTTGTGGAAATCCTTTCTTACTTTCTGCTTTTCAGTCGACTTTGATCTTCACAAATTTAAATGCAATGTCAATCGTTATCGTCTGTCTTAATTCTCGTTCTTTTATTTTTCTCTCTCTCTCTAATAGTGTTTTTTCTTTCATATTCTCTAACACTCGGTAACCCCTTACGTCTTAGTGACTTTATTACCTTGCTTGTGGATTAAATGATTTTAAAAAAATGATACATCTGATTTGATTACCTAACATTAGTTTGGCCAGAAATTACTGACTCACTTAGGAAGCGGAAAGAAAACAGCAAAATTTAATGGAGCAACATCAAGATTTATTCTTCAAAATAAAGTCCATCATTCTCGGCGATCTTCTGCCAGCGATCAGCCAGCATCGGTATCTGTGCCAGATACCAGTCCGCTGGCTTTGAATCAAAATCTGTAAACAAGCTTCCTTCACTTCATCAAAAGTGTTGAATCGCTGGTCGCAGTGGAAGTGTGCCATTGGGCGGAATAAACCAGAGTCACTAGGAGCAGCATCGGGACTGAATGGTGGATGTGGAAGATTCTCAACACCATTCATCTGTTTGAACGAGACTGAATGGTGAATGTGGAGGAATTCCAACACCGTTCATCTGTTTGAACGAGACTGAATGGTGGATGTGGAGGAATTCCAACACCGTTCATCTGTTTGAACGAGACTAAATGATGGATGTGGAAGAATATCAACACCGTTCATCTGTTTGAACAAGACTGAATGGTGAATGTGGAGGAATTCCAACACCGTTCATCTGTTTGAACGTGACTGAATGGTGGATTTGGATAAAACACAATCACCATTCATCTGTTTGAACGGGAATGAATGGTGGATGTGGAAGAATCCCAACACTGTTCATCTGTTTGAACGAGACTAAATGACGGATGTGGAAGAATCTCAACACCGTTCATCTGTTTGTACGAGACTGAATGGTGGATGTGGAAGAATCTCAACACCGTTCATCTGTTTGAACTTCTCCTTAGTTAACCTGGTAATGTGTGGCCTCGCATTGTCTTGCTCACAAAAGCCCGACCTTGATTAACCAAAGCAGGATATTCCATCTTTGTTGTAGACGCGGTCTAGCTGCTGGCAATACAGTTTAGCATTGATGGTGCCACCGTGTGGAACAAGCTCGAAAATCAATACTCCTTGGAAATTACACCAAGTATGGATCTCCATTAAGTAGTAATTGTACTTCAGCGAAATGGCCAAATATATGTTGTTTTATAGTTAGCTAACTCTCAAAGAAGATTGAAATAACTAAACAACATTAATAGTGAGGTAACCATTACTCGAAGGCGAAATTCGCTGTACTCAATTCCATCATTGCAACATTTCGTCCTTTTTTCATTCTGTATACTGTTGTCCACTACACCAGTGCTATTCAAAGTGGTGGTCCGCGTACCGGTGCAGGTACGCAAACCATCAGCTACCGGTACGCGACACTGTCCAGGCCATGCCAAGGAATCATTTAAAGAATTGGTAGATGCAGCAAGAGCCAGGACCGTTAGAATTTGGACTTTCGTAACAAACTTGGTACTATGTGCTTTCAAATGAACGTTTTGGTGCGATCGGTACAACTTTTACTGAAACTTAAGATATTTGGTTCTATCTGAAAGAAATTAACTTTTATTACATTCATTATATATATCATTTCCGGTATAAATTAATATTACCACGAAATATTACAGGGACGTGACACATTGAGAAAAAAATGCCGGTCCGCCATAACAGATAGTTTGAAAAGCACTGCACTACACTATTATTATTCTAAGTCGTCAGTTATCTTTGGGACAGTTCACCTATTTCCTGACTTTCATTGCATACCAAATTCAGTGTTTCTCTACACTTTATGTTTATGGCTAGAATCAACGGAGAAGGGGGCATCCGCCATTCAGAATAAAATATGCGTCTTGACCTTGATTTACTTTGATTTAACGCAAGCTGTCGTTAGCATATGAGTTTTAACGATATCCCGTGGATTAAATGGACAGGTGTTTTCTTAAATGATGTAGAAGACTAAAAGGCCATTTGTAAATGGGTAATGTCGGTCTCATTATGTTGGGCAACAGCTGAATTCCCAAAGAAAGAACACGAAAGATAATTATCCAGAAGCGGTAGAAACCTAATCTCTAATCCCAAGACATTCTGGTGTTATCTTTCTGATAATGTTTTATCTCGCCTTTCAAATGTTCAGCTGTAGCTTAATGGTGAAATTAACAGATGATATTCTGCCCGGGCGTGAATAGGACAGAACTCGAGAAAATAGAACGAGTTGAAAAGGAACATGTTCGTATGCCTTTCGGTAGGAGATATAGTTTTCAAAGTTTGATGCAGCAAAGGCAGGGGAAAATCAAAAAATGTGCATTAAAATACAAATTAGAATTGTTTTCAGAGCAGACGAACAAAATTCTTCTAAGTTTCAGTTATGTGATACACTCTTAGGCGATCGTGTATCTTTCGATATATGACTGACGAGGCAGATTTTTACAGCAGTACGTTGCCATTTCTTTCTGCGGTAGACCAGTTGCCATCCAAGGCTATAGAACCAGGTCTGTCCTGCTATTTACCAATAGCTAGGTGGGGGAGAAGAAGAGGATTCATGCCTTTCCCAAGGGTATTAGCACGTAAATGAATGTAATGGATTCGACTGGAAAGTCAGTCAGTTAATTATATGCCATACGTGATACACGCTTAGGCGATCATCTATCTTTCGATAAATGATTGACGAGGCAGATTTTTTACCGCAGTACGTTGCCATTTCTTTCTGTGGTAGACCAGTTGCCATCCAAGGCTATAAAACTCGGTCTGTCCTGCTATTTATCCATAGCTGGAAGGAGAAGAAGAGGATTCATGCCTTTCCCAAGGGTATTCGCACGAAAGTGAATGTAATGGATTCGACTACAAAGTCAGTCAGTTAATTATGTGTCATGCGTGATACACGCTTAGGCGATCATCTATCTTTCGATACATGACTGACGAGGCAGATTTTTCCCCTCACTGGGTAGCCATTTCTTTCTGCCGTAGACCAGTTACCCTCCAAGGATATAGAACCCGGTCTGTCCTCCTATTTACCTATAGCTGGGGGGAGAAGAGGATTCATACCTTTCCCAAGGGTATTAGCACGTAAGTGAATGTAATGGATTCGACTGGAATTCGAACTCGGCACTCCGATTACTCAAGCCGCTATCCATTACATCACCGTGCCCCCTCCTTCTAAGACTTACTGTATCATTTTTTTCATTTTTGTTTTAAATTGTGAAATAATCCTTATCATAATATTTACTATTCAGATCACCCTATTCATTTTAGTTGTAATGTCTCTCTTTGCACTTGACAATCCATTTTAAATTATAAATTTTATTTTATTACCCGTTTTAGACCACCATATTATTGTTACTTTCTAGATTAAGAATTTTCAATATTATTATTTTATTACTAGTTTTAATTCATCCTATTCAGTTATATGGCATGCGTGATACACGTTTAGGTGATCATGTATCTTTCGATACATCACTGACCAGGCAGATTTTTTTCCTGCATTAGGTTGCCATTTATTTCTACGGTAGACCAGTTGCCATCCAAGGCCATAGAACGCGGTCTGTCCTGCTTTTTACCCATAGCTGGGAGGGAGAAGAGGATTCATACCTTTCCGAAGGGTATTAGCACGTAAGTGAATGTAATGGATTCAACTGGAATTCGAACTCGGCTCTCTAGTTCTTCAGTCCGAGCCGCTATCCATTACTCCACCGTAAGTATTTCACTATTATTATTTTATTACAATTTTAGTTTGGTTTGGTTTGGTTTACGGCATATTAACCTCAATGGGTTATTAAATGCCGACAATATCCCCCCCGCAAATGTATTGCTTATAATATTTTTCTTTTTAAAAAAAAAGTGCTGCTGGTAATAATGTCTTGCAGGTAATAATTTTATCTTCAAAAATGTATTTCTGGTAATAATTTTTCCAAAAAGGTATTACTGGTATTAAAACCTATTTTCATAGTGTTTTGCGTGAACTATTTGCCCATAATTGGGACCCTAACAGGTGCTACCACCCCGGGTCAGGGTGGACTTGGGAACATCAGCAATTAAGAAGTGGTTCCACGCTCCTCAAAGCCTCCTGATCATCTATTGGATGTAGTTTATCGTCTTACCCAGGACACTACAAGCTTTACTCCATCTTATTAGTGTTGCTTTTTAGATGAAGCATTTTAATATTTTTCAGTTACTATAAGCGCAGTACTGTACTGGCAAAGAGGCCTCATCGAAATACATTTGGCTTGGTTAGATGTAACCGTAAGTTCTATGCCAACAGTTTCTTTTCCTGCACTTCTTGCTTGTGGAACTCCCTTCAGGCTCCATGCATTCCAGATAATTTTAATCTGCAAAATTTAAGATGAAGAATTTTCAGTATTATTATATTATCACTAGTCCGAAATAACTGTTCAAAAGCTTTTTATTTGTGGTTGAACAGAGTGTGTAAAATAGTCGTGTTTTTGCGGCTGTGGGAAGTTGAGTTTCCCAGTTAACGTTCCCGAGTAGATGTTTTGTAGAGAAAAATTTCTCCGCTTGTTCCCACGAGGAACGAGAAATCTGAATGTCAGTACTGATACGTGTCTTCTGAAGCAAGGTTTGTAAGTAGCTTTCGTTTGGGTAGGTGTCTCAAAGAGAGATTTCTCTGCCTGTCCCCACGAGGAGCGAGAAATCTGAAATCAAGCTGCCAGGACATGCCATGTGTCTTCTGCAGCAAGATCTGTCAGTACTCCTTCGAGCTGGGCCTTGAAGGTAGCGGTCGCTGAAAAGGAAAATTGGAAAAGAGGCCGAATAGGGCTCTGTCAGCGTTCTGGGACTTCCGGTTGTCCACTGCTAATTACTTCCGTTGCTGTTACTGTCCCCACATGTCACAATAGCCAACAAGTGAGATAGTTATTGTAACATTTTTCAGCTTGTAGCTTGTAGTATTTTTATCCGTATCAAAAGTGCGATACCCACGGCAGTAAAAATCTAATCATAAAACGCGCGTAGTAAATATTTCAGTTTGTCTCATGTAAACAGGCGCACACACTTACAGACGCTGAGTCAGTCATAAAAGAAGGAAATACGAAAAAGGCGATTGTTAAGAAACAAATAGTTTGCCAGACATGGAGGTGAAAACTTTCTAGATCGATGAATCTCACAAAAAACATGCAGGGAATCGTGACCACGAAATTTTCAGGAATCGGCAAGAAGAAATAGTTTTTAAAAAAAGTGAGTAAAAAGAGAAGTAGACAAGAAGAAAAAAAACGGATAGAAAGGTAAGAAAAAAAAAACACAGAAAAATAACAAATATAATAAAATATATAAAATAATCAGTGTTTCTTAAATGTCTGGAATATTTCTTGATCAGTTCAGTCAGTTATGTGCCATGCGTGATAGTATCACTGTCCATCTCTACATCTCGATGGATGGCTTGTAACGGACCAATATAAGCCCACAAATGGATTTCCTTACCTTCCGGCAAAGTGGCACTTGGTCCCGAAACAATTATTTATTTCAGTCAGTTATGTGCCACGCGTGATACACGCTTAGACGGTCATGTATCTTTCGATACATGACTGACGAGACAGATTTTTCCCTCAGTAGGTTGCCATTTCTTTCTGCGGTAGACGAGTTGCCATCCAACGCTATAGAACCCGGTCTGTCCTGCTATTTACCCATATCTGGGGAGAGAAGAAGAGGATTCATGGCCATCGCTTTTTAAAACAATAAACATTGCCGAAGAGTGACACTATGTTTATTTACGTTCGCCACTTTTTTTATTTTTTGCATTCTAGCTGCGTTAAGAATGGCAGCCATTTTAAAAGAGGGTTATGGGTAGAAAATGAGAACGTACATTCACAGATTTTAAGCACGCCTTTCTAGACACTTTTTGGGTAATAGTTAAGAAAATAATAAGCATAACAAATAGGAATTATTATTAATAGTTTAAAAATCATATAGAAAATGAAATTATATGGAGCGGGGATTACATTTTGACCGTCGCTTCTACTAATTTACACACGCTCGCTTTACCAAAGGAACGTTCAGTTTTTATCTGAATCGTTGAAATGAGTTCTTGCCAAATATTATTTTTAGAGTAGTTCCAGTGTCTTTATCGTAAAGATACGGTTGAATACACAAATGACTTTCTTTTCTGTTTAAAGTTCTCAAGCGAGCTCTTTTTGGGCGTGTTCTTTTCTTTTAATTTTCATCACAACGTTCATTCCAAATATTAAATACGCCTCACAGGGTTGTAATTTGTATATTTTGGAAGGAAAATTGGCATTTAGGTAGGAAGAGTTAAAACATTCAAAGACTTAGTATTGAGTCATGTTAAGGCTTAATTGGTTGGTTCTAAAATTTTTAAGATATTTAATCTTTTTAGCTGTCGGCGTGGAGGGAAATACATTAAGAATCGTTACTGTAAAGCTAGAAATATAGAGTAGTCAGTGAGAATCGAACTCTCTACCATCGATTTTGATGGGTTGGTTGTTTTTTTTTAGCGGCATATTAAACTCTATAGGTTATTTAATGCCGAAATCTAAATATTTTGAACACAATTTTATGGCTTCAACTACAGATAAAATGTATTGTTTGTCATTTTACTATAATTATGTATTGTTGGTTGGTTGATTTTTGTTGACCCTGAGAATTGATACCGCAGATTAGTAACTGAAGATGAAACCTGGGTTCACCACTTCGAACATGAATCAAAGATCCAAAGCAAACAGCGGAAACACTCTTGTTCTTAACCCCAAAGAAGTTCAAGCAGGCAGTGTCTGTTGGCAAAGTGATGGGTTCTGGTTTTTGCTATTCTGAAGGCGTAATCATTATAGACTACATGGAAAAGGGTAACAAACTATTAATGGACATTACTATGCATCAGAATTAAGACAACTGAAAGAAGGAAGCAATCAAGTTGAAACGCAGTGGGAAGCTGAGGGCAGGTTTGCTCTTGTTTCTGGATAACGCGCCCGTTCACACTGCTCAGGTTGCAGTAAATGAAGTAGCCAACTGTGGTCTTAAATTGCGACCCTATCCTCCTTACTCACCAGCTTTAGCTCCATCTGACTTCTTCCTGTTTCCTAAACACAAATCCCACCTGCGTGGTTGCCATTTTGGAAACAATGATGAGATCATATGTGCCGTAGAGGACTTTCTGGATGTCAAGGACGTCACCTTCTTCCGCAATGGAACTGCAATGCTTAAGCATTGTTGGACTAATTGCATTGATGTCAAGCGGTCTATATTGAAAGCGACTTGTTTCTCTAACTCCTGGGTGAAGCTTAGAACTTTTTGAACGATCTTCGCACGCGGCTTTTGTGTTATCATGGAGGGGAACAGCATTTTTTTCTATTGACGAGTGCAGACCGATTTTCGACCAAACATTTATAGACACATTGCGGCTGATGGACGTATAAATCTGCTTTTAATGTTTTATTGTGTTTTAAAAACTCTAAATGAATAATATCCCGACGTAAAATAATATTTCTTTCGTAAAGCTCAGCTTATGACAGTGGTTGGGGAGACTTATATTTGTCAATCCACTACCTTTCGCGGTCCATATTGTTGTATGCAACCGACTTTTCATCAGCTGTTATAGTATATTTAAGGTACAGTTATTTCTGATGACACATTCGCCATTACAAGTGGCTCCTCAAAACGGAAAAGGCTCCCTCTATTATTTAAAGACTCCCTCTATTATTTAAAGGCCCCCTTTGTTATTTAAAGGCTCCTTATATTATTTAATGGCCCCTCTATTATTTAAAGACTCCCTTTATTATTTAAAGGCTCCCTCAATTATTTAAAGGCTCCCTTTATCATTTAAAGGCTCTCTCTATTATTTAAAGACCCCCCTTTATTATTTAAAGGCTCCCACAATTATTTAAAGACCTCCTTTATTATTTAAAGGCTCCCTTAATTATTTAAAGGCTCCCTTTATCATTTAAAGGCTCTCTCTATTATTTAAAGACCCCCTTTATTATTTAAAGGCTCCCGCAATTATTTAAAGACCCCCTTTATTATTTAAAGGCTCCCTCAATTATTTAAAGGCTCCCTTTATTATTTAAAGGGTCCCTCCATTATTTAATGTCTCCCTCTATTATTTAAAGGCTCCGTATATTATTTAATGGTTCCTCTATTATTTAAAAGCTCCTTATATTATTTAATGCTTCCCTCTATTATTTAAAGGCTCCCTATATTATTTAATAGCTCCCTATATTGTTTAATGGTTCCCTCTATTATTTTATGCCTCCCGCTATTATTCAAAGGCTCGCCATATTATTTAAAGTTTCCTTATATTATTTAAAGTCTCCCTTTATTATTTAAAGGTTCTCTCTATTATTTAAAGGCTCCTTTTATTATTTAAAGGCTCCCTCCATTATTTAATGTCTCCCTCTATTATTTAAAGGCTCCGTATATTATTTAATGGTTCCTCTATTATTTAAAAGCTCCCTATATTATTTAAAGACTGACTCTATTATTTAAAGGCTCCTCATATTATTTAAAGGCTCCTTATATTATTTAATGCTTCCCTCTATTATTTAAAGGCTCCCTATATTATTTAATAGCTCCCTATATTGTTTAATGGTTCCCTCTATTATTTTATGCCTCCCGCTATTATTCAAAGGCTCGCCATATTATTTAAAGGTTCCTTATATTATTTAATGGCTCCCTTTATTATTTAAAGCTCCCTATATTATTAAAAGGCTCCGTATATTATTTAACGGCTCCATATATTACTTAAAGGCTCCCTTTATTATTTAAAGGCTGACTCTATTATTTAAAGGCTCCTTATATTATTTAAAAACTCCCTATATTATTTAATGCCTCCCTCTATTATATATTATCCAGATGTTAAAAATGAAGGAATATTGTAAATATATTAGGTTAAGTCATAAATCATTCTGTATTGGGCAAAAGCCATTTTAATGATGAATGTATCATCCCAACTACAAATCACCCGTGGCAGTTAAGAATAAATCTGGAGTACAATAACAAGCCTTAGTTGTTGTACAAAAATGGCAGCATACACAGTGGATTAATGAATACATGCCTTAGCCCCACCCCAGACAGAGAGATTTATTGAAAGTGTATTTACATCACGTCATGACATGGGAATTCAAGCAAGAGATATTATGAAGATATCTATAAAAATATGTAGAGTTTATGGAGATGTTATGAACATAAGGGTACGTGACCGATTGGCTAGGACCACTGAGAGCCTTCGGTGGTTGTGCTAGCATGAAGTTACAAGTCATCATGACCGAGGGTTTGAGTGTGCTAGCCTTGTTCAGACTGTTGATCAGTCTAGATAACGCTCTCTCTCTCCCAGAAACTGTAACAAAGATCTGCTCAGCATAGTTGCAGTATAAACCACAGGTCGGCTCTTGGTGTTGAAAAAATACAAATTTGCCTGAGCAGCCGTCTGCGATGCGGATTAGCTAGCCCCCCTAGTAGACTGGCATCTTCGGATACGAGTGGCTGCGCGATTTACGTTTTTACGCTATGATGATATCTAGCAAAATATATAGGGTTTATAGTTAAGGTGTCATGACACACCGACAAGTAAGAAATGGGCTTGCAAATTTTAATTCTGGAGAAACGTTCTTAGAAGTTCATTAGACTTTGATTGTGAAGCTGTAATGCCATTAGTTGAAAGTCATCCACGGCAAAGAACAAGGGAAACCCTTCAGAATCTCTCATTTGGCGACACTTAGAAAATATTGATGTTTGTGTTTCCCACGCTTTTATCGAAAAGAAAAAAGCGGGTTCTTGATGAATAAAACCAGAAATTATTTATGACTGAAACTAATTGTAATATGTATTTTAAAAAAGACTGGAAAAAGTTTCTGCGTAAGGGGGTCACATTACACAGCCCCAACCCCCAAAGAACTGGGGACGTGTTTACTTATACAGCAATGTAAAAACAGCCACGATAATAACGAGAGATATCTAAATGGATTTAGTAGGACTTATTATGACCGGAGAATTTATCGAAGTGTTGGTGAGAAAGAAAACACTTGCTCAAGGTTTATAAAATAGTTTTGAATGCAAGGCAAACGAGGAACAACTATTCTGAAGATATTGCAAACAGAATAAAGAGTGCCCTATTTCGTGACAATAATCAATATACATCCATTTTCTCTCTCCCCCTCTCTCACTCTCTCTCTCTGTGCATGTAATACATGGATATATAAACACTAATGAATCAGAACATTAAAGCATGTGGCAAGAATGACATCTACTTTCTCATAACAACTTTACATTTATATAAGCTGGCTTTGTGTACTTCATTTTGATGCACTGATTATCACAGTGATGGACAAGAAGAACGATTTCAATGAATTTCTGGGGTATCACTCCCTTATTTTCAGAACCTTTTTTACCTTCCATCAGCTTGGCTGATGCTAACTTCCAGGAGAGTGGCTCATTGCGCCTTCTCAGACTAAAGTTTTCCGCTGACATGAAGGGAAAAGACTATATTCAATCAATTGCTATTTCTCCTGCTAGGGAAGTTGGTTCACTAAACCGTGCTAGACAATTCTCGCCAGAATCTCTTATATATTTATAAGTCTACCACCTATTCCTCCTTGTTTTGAATATTGCTGCCATATCTGGTTGGGTGCTCCTGCTATATATTTAGTGATTCTCAATAAAATCCAAAGGAGAATTTGCAATGTTATTGGTCCTGACCTGGTATATCGGCTTCAGTCATTTTCCCACCACCGTAACAGTGGGTCCTATAATTCAAGTGGAAGATATTTTACCGCGTACTAGTTAACTCAAGATCTTTAACGATCACGTACAATTCTTTTACTTCTTAATTACAACAGTTTTCTACAATGGTAATAATATTTTTGGACTTCTAGAGCATGAAGATGATTACATTGAGCATTTGAGCAAAATGTTAGGACACTTGCAGAGACTCCATAATGCAAAAGTTAAGAAATCTGCTGTTAGTATCCTGACACAAGATCTCATGCGAAAACTTTAAGTGTCTTGTAATGTTATGTCAGTTCCATGTAAGTGTACGAAATTAAATTTTCCGTTCTTAAAATAAGTGTTTGTTAACATCTCAATTCTGTCAAATTAATCTTCGGCCGAATTGAGGGTATGTAGTCTCGGGGACTTCCTTCGAACATTTGATCTTCTTATCGGTCGGCGTTAATATAACTTCTTGTTGTTATAAATTTCGTATAACGCTCATAGTTGCTGGTTAGTAAGACTGTGAGGGGAAAAAATGGAAACAAAGGGTTGAGCGTAGAAGGGTTTAATCACATGAGAACATGGATTGAAAATACAATAGTTCAGTACGACTGAAACCGCTATGCTTTAGCGACTCACTTTTTGCCCCTGTTTCACGAGCAGACGTTCTACTCATAGAGGATGGACGAGTTCAGGTTTCAGTAATAGTGTAGAGCTGTTTAGACAGTTTTACTGCACAACAGTTGTCATCTGGTTGACTTGTGTGTACATATTCTTAGTTAAGCTGCGTTGACTTCCTGTTTATGCACGTAAACTCACCGACATCGTTTGAGGGCTGATTTTGCTCTGACTGGTCTTGAGGTTACCTTTTAGGTCATCCGCCTAAGAAACCTTGACGTTCTGATATGACACTGAGTACAAAACTTACTTTAGCATCTCTTAGGGTGGACCCAGAGGTGACCACAGATCGAGACATCCAAGATAAAAAAGTTCCTGATTGACACGAAACTAACATTTTCGGGGTGGAGTTGCTTGTCTCACGGCCAACAGGTTTTACACTCTAGGAATGGTTTGATATTTTGACTCATCAGGCAATTTCTAAGCAATATATATATATATATATATATATATATATATATATATATATATATATATCAGAATTAAACTGTAGAAAATAATAGTATTTTTTTAGTTGACCATATGAATGTACAATAGCGTTTCTTAATTCTTCGACATTTTGTTTGTTTTTTATAGATACTTTGTTTTAATAAATTCATTTCGTTTTTTGCCGTGAAAACGTCCACATTGGACGATAGGCGTCGGCTAAAACTACAGTTTTTCTATTGTCTTTTTCCTTAACACACACACACACACACACACACACACACACACATATATATATATATATATATATATATATATATATATAATATAATATATATATATATAATGCATAAAAGGTTAATGGTCAGAGTTGAATCAGACTAGGAAACAGTAGTATTAAAAAGTTCTCAATACACATGTGAAATAACGTGTAGAGCTATTAACTTTAAAAATTACGAGATCAGTTAAATCCGCTACCTTGATTTCAGCCTCATAAGTACTTAAGAGGAATTTTTTAGTTTGTATGCAAGGACTCATGACTTCAGATTTCTGGTTCAAAAGGTTCTTTGAATCCGGAAATGTCATTCGTTCTAAGTCTTCCTGTTGGCAGACATTGTAAATATTATTTTGGTTGTTATAAGGCTTCGCCTTTTAAAAAAGATTTTCCAGCTTACAATCGGATCCCTGTTGTTTTATTTCTTTTAAATTCCACACATGCTTAACTAGTTTGGTAGTGCAGCTAAGACTTACTAGCTTGAATGACGACCTATGATTGTACCATCTTCGTTTGAAAGTACCTTCAGTACATCTTATGTACATATTATTTTGGCCTTTAGTATCTGTTACTTCTGCTTTATAGATTATTGCTTTGGTTTTACAAGCTCTATCTAATGGACATCTATTTTTATTTCTACATTGCATAAATTACTAGTGTTAACTATATTTTGCCGCACTTTGGTTTCGAAATTTATGGCATTTTGTCTATTATTGTTTCTAAATTACTAGTACAACTGTAGCTTAATTTAACTGTGTTTTTATTGAATATCTTATGTAATTTTGAATTTTTTGCAATATGTTTAGTAAGTAACTTGAAAAATAATTTCCCTATTTTACATTTTACCTCTAAGTTAAACGGTGGTGGTGGATAAACAAATGATATTTTTTCTTTTCCTCGAAGTGTTCTTCATATGTTGTTTAATTTGAGGTTTAAATTCTAGTTTGGTTTTGTGAACCTCTCCCTTTAAGTTCTTCTCATATTCTTTCTATTTATCCTCAAAAATTATTTTACTAGAAGAGTTTCTGGATAACCTAGACTCTTTTCATTTAGTGATGTGCTTTATTATGTCCAAAGGGTCGTTAGATACATGCTATATCAAGGCTGTCTAATGTTGAGATTTCACACACTACGATGCATGCCACGAGGACTATTTGGTTTTCAGATTATGTTGAACCACCTCATCCACCGCGGCCTGGTTTGGTGATCCGTGCCGCAATGCGTGGGTAGTCATCTCTCTCTCTCTCTCTCTCTCTCTCTCTCTCAAGCGCGACCCACACATACGTTTACACATATTTATGTGTATAAAACTATAAATATATTGTTTAAAACTTGATAAATCCATTGAGAAAGAGAGTTCTTAATACTAGAAATAAAGCATTTGTAGATAGTCAATGTGAACATGGCAATCTTTAATAATGAACCACAGTGCACGTGTGTCCGTCCGTCCGTTTTTCGATCTCGGTGATTCATAAACAACCTGAAGTAACTACTGTAGCTACACGCAATTAAAAATTAAATAAATAACTCATTTAAAGTTAAATTTAAATATCAAACAGAGTGAAAGGGTCAATAAAAATTATTTATTAAAGATTTAACCTTGGTTTAACTTTGCTTTCGCAATTGCAACTGATATCGTCTAACTAAACCGTAACTAAAACTTAAGTGGGGCACTGTTTGTTGCTCATATGTTGTTTTTCTTTTTTTTAGCACTGTACTGTGACGTTTTCGAATTATTACATAGTTCGGGTTCGCTAATGTTTTTTAAAGGTGAATTTATGCGAAGGGATCATAAAGAATGGTGATTTTAAAATAAAATAAAAATTACCCGCAAAATAAACTACAGAGATCGGTTGCGTATACGAAGAAAGATTATGCCGAATTAAGGTGTCGAATAAAGATAAAATAATTTTATTATTTCTAAATGTTTATAACTTTTGCGTAAATAGGACGCTGAAGCTAAAAGGCCGAAGGCCCCAAAACCCTCCGCAAGATTTAGAGTCAAGTTCTCCCGAAGGGCGGCTTCTAGGCTAGTATTAAATATTAGCCGTTTCCTTATAAGGAAACTTTCACCAAGTAGCCAGCGTTACTGTCGGTTGAAATTTATAAAATTCTTCTATTAAAACAAATTTTTCCGGAAAATATATTTCTCAAATCCACTAAGTGTTATCGCTCTTTCCAGTATTGATCGGGAGTTTCCTTCCCAACCTTTTGCTTGAAGTAGTGTGGAGTGTTGACATCTTGATTATATCATTATTTTCTCTTCGAATTACATATAATATCCATTTTAGTTGTTGCTGTTGTTGAAAGTCCTCAAGTGACGCGGTTTTCTGTTAACTGGTAAAGTTCTTTGATCGCCAGGTTCGAAGAAGGATAGCTGTCGCTAAGGCCTACAGGATTCATTCACATAAAGCCATTTTTAATCATTGATCTGAGAAAGTGATTGGAAACAGCTGGCTGTTTGACGTGTTTGGCGCCATATTTGACATATGAAAGTCTCGATCTGACGAGCCTATTCAAAACATGACTCAAGTCTCCAATTTAATATTTTGGTTTTGTTGCGCCATTGGGTGAAACTATCCGTAGCGCAGCCTATTCTATGTTCAATTTCCTTTTCTACTATACTAAATTTGTTATAAACTGATCATGTATAATAGCCGAGGTATTTGAAGTGTTTAGTCAATTCCACATCCTGACATTTGAAGAGGGATACGGATTAGGCGCCATCACTGCTTTCAACCCAATTCCAGATCATGGTTTTCTGTTTTGGAAAGGTTTATCTTGATTCTTTTTATCTTCAATATGAATACCTATGTCATCAGCAGCAGAGTCTCCCTTATTATGAGTATGCTTTCTTCGGGCGGTAAAGCAGGGATACCATTTTCTAATAGTAGATTCGTTTGGGATACGGTACGGAATACTTAAATGATCAATGCTCATCTCTTGGTATCTGTGCTTGTATGTGCGCAGAGCATAGTCAAGGAAATAGATTGGGACTCTCTTTTCCTCATTGTCGTACTCCGTATGAGATTTGTAATGCTTCCGTACCGGAGTGTTCACCAGATATGTATGACTATGTGGACCGATATTGTTCCTCGATTAGATCTAGACATTTAGCAGAGTCAAAGCTTGGAAGACGATTTCTATTGGATTAGAAATGGACGTCTCTTTTGATGTGGTCATATTTTGCTGTGAGGTCAGCAGGTATACAATACATCTATACAATAGTAACTGTAACTCTCAGTTACACCCCTCAAGAGATCATCAATCCAGAGTCACTCGTTATTTCAAGGCTACTTGGAGATTAAAGGAAACAGCAAAAGAGTGAATCAGTACTTCTTAACATTAGTCCTAAACAAAAGTAGTGTGTTTTTTTCTATTTCCTCACATGCTCGCAATATGAAGATGGAACTTTCGAAGAAACACCCGAACTCACATACCTTCGATTCAGTTGACATTAATTTCATAGAAGTAAATAATCAATTATTTTACGTATGAGACATTTAGTTTCTTGCTCTTGTCATAAATTTCTAACATAAAATTAAACATTTATCCTAACGGATATACAATCGAAAGCGACATTTTTGATGTTTAAAACTAAACAATCCTTAGGTTATCAGAGAACAAAAACAGGATAAACGTTATCCAACACACACACACACACACACACACACACACACACACACACACACACACACACACACACATATATATATATATATATAACGAAATATAGTTTTAAGGTGTGGTATATTTATGGGAGAAAGTGCTCAATTTCAGCGATAGAGCGTATGTAAATATAAATATAAAAGTGAACATTGAAGTCAACACTCAGAGGCGACAGGTTGTTTCATGCTGGACGCAATCCTCAGGCCGCCTGACGATAGCAAGAAACAGCTTGTCGCCTCTGAGTGTTAACTTCAATTTTCATTTATATATATATATATATATATATATATATATATATATATATATATATATTAGTGTGCCCGTGCCGTCAACACTGACGGCAAGAAGGAATGTATTTTAAGTATCATCAGACTATGTGTTACAACTGTTTGTTTAGGTTGTACATATAAATAACTTTCAATAATCCCCAGTGACCTACATATGCAGTCTAAACAAAATTGGGTAACACATGATCTGATGATCGCTCAAGGCGTGAAACTGTTATTAAACAGTCTGGCTTTTTATAGCACCTATATTAAACTTTATGTATGGTATGTATGTACAGCAAGAAAACATAGTATACGCGGAGTTTGTAGTTAGTCACGCTTCCGCGCGTGTCTTCTGGGAGTCTTTCAATATATCCCAGGGTACACACACACACACACACACACACACACACACACACACACACACACACACACATATATATATATATATATATATATATATTGGGATATTTCACTGAAAACATGTAAAAATCGCTACACAGTTGCAGTCGTGTTTCAATGCATATCAATGTATCTCATTAGTCTATTCTAAATTACTGGCGAGTGAAAGATTTATTTAGGTTTAAAAGCAATATACAACCTCTTTTTATGAAAAAAGGTTGGTGGGGTTCTAAAGTTTGTGGGCTTTACTCTGATTAACTAATTAAATATAACCTACGTTAAATTCAAACTAACCGAAGAATAAAAAATTAAAGATTATTTTTTATAAATAGGTCAAGACTTGTAGATTGGCAGCTGACTGCAGCCAGACATAAACTTAAAGCGGATAAATATGGTTACATAAAATATATATACAAGCCACACAATGCAGTTTCCTAAGAAATAAAAGGCGGGTAGAGAGGTAATTTTAAAAAAAAATGTTAACCAAGTTATAAGGTTTGTGAATTTCCTACATAATTTACTGTAGCTGATAAATAAATGCCTTCTTCCAGAAAATAGTAAATAATTCAAATATATGGAATTATTTGGTAAATTAATATGCAACTGTTAAATAAAGATCCTTCATATAAGATGTTAAGAACACTAACCAATCAATGTAAAATATCATAAATAGCAATCAAATACCAATACATCCGTACAAGATGTTACTAATAATGCCAGGAAATTAATACAAAATTATATTGGATCCAGATTAATCTTGCAAATAGAAAGATAAGCCATATATAGTGCAACGCAGTACAGCTAAAAGAAAAGAAAAAGCATTATAAACGCAGTATAATTTAAATATAAGAAAAAGCATTATCGAATTCCAAAGTTTAACTAAATTGTAAGGTAAAAGGTAAACTATGCTTACAGTTTACTGATAATTCACTTCTTTGATTTAATAATGAATTTTTTCAAAAAGTCTGATGATTTCATTTCGAGTTTTTCCTGTAAACACAGAAAACAGAGTTCATATAAAGATCTAAATTTCTTTGCCATATATATATATATATATATATATATATATATATATATATATATATATTAAAGCAAAATCAGGGATGCTAAATGACAGGGCTCAATGTAAAATATAAAAAAGTGTAAAGTAGGAGAAATAACAGAACAGCAGAAAGAAAAGTAAAAAGAGGAAAACTAAACAACGAAGAAGAGAAAAGCAAATAAACAGGAAAAACATCAAAGAAGAAAAAATGCAAAGAATTTAACAAACGGAAAAAAAGAAAGAATAATGGAAAGAACCAAAAAGAAACAAAAGAGAAGAAAAATCTAAGCAAGCGGAATAAACCGAAAAGAATAAAAAAAACAGAAGAGAAGAAAGAATCATTAAAAGAAGAAGAAAAAGGCAAAGGATGAAGAAGAAAAGTACAAGAAACAGATACTGAGAGGAAAAAAGAACAGTTCAATAAGCAGAAAATCAGAAAAGAAGAAAGATTATTGGTAATGAGCAGAAAAAGCAAAACGTAAGAAGGAACATTTAAAAGAAGCACGACAAACAGAAAAGAAGGAAAAAAATGGAAAGTGCCAAAAAAGAAAAGAAAAGAATAAAGAAATATTCAAAGATGCAGTAAAAACAGAAAAGAAGAAAAAAGAAAATAAGAAAAAAAAGAAAAGAAAGAAAAGTTCAAAGAAGCAGTAAAAACAGAAAAGAAGAAAAAAGAAAATAAGAAAAAAAAGAAAAGAAAGAAAAGTTCAAAGACGCAGTAAAAACAGAAAATAAGAAAAAAAAGAAAAGAAAGAAAAGTTCAAAGACGCAGTAAAAACAGAAAAGAAAGAAAAAAGAAATTAAGAAAAAAAAGAAAAGAAAGAAAAGTTCAAAGACGCAGTAAAAACAGAAAAGAAGAAAAAAGAAATTAAGAAAAAACAGAAAAGAAAGAAAAGTTCAAAGACGCAGTAAAAACAAAAAATAAGAAAAAAAAGAAAAGAAAGAAAAGTTCAAAGACGCAGTAAAAACAGAAAATAAGAAAAAAAGAAAAGAAAGAAAAGTTCAAAGACGCAGTAAAAACAGAAAAGAAAGAAAAAAAAGAAAAGAAAGAAAAGTTCAAAGACGCAGTAAAAACAGAAAATAAGAAAAAAAAGAAAAGAAAGAAAAGTTCAAAGACCCAGTAAAAACAGAAAATAAGAAAAAAAATAAAAGTTCAAAGACGCAGTAAAAACAGAAAAGAAAGAAAAAAGAAATTAAGAAAAAAAAGAAAAGAAAGAAAAGTTCAAAGACGCATTAAAAACAGAAAATAAGAAAAAAAAGAAAAGAAAGAAAAGTTCAGAGACGCAGTAAAAACAGAAAATAAGAAAAAAAAGAAAAAAAGAAAAGTTCAAAGACGCAGTAAAAACAGAAAAGAAAGAAAAAAGAAATTAAGAAAAAAAGAAAAGAAAGAAAAGTTCAAAGACGCAGTAAAAACAGAAAATAAGAAAAAAAAGAAAAGAAAGAAAAGTTCAAAGACGCAGTAAAAACAGAAAATAAGAAAAAAAAAGAAAAGTTCAAAGACGCAGTAAAAACAGAAAAGAAAGAAAAAAGAAATTAAGAAAAAAAAGAAAGGAAAAGTTCAAAGACGCAGTAAAAACAGAAAAGAAAGAAAAAAGAAATTAAGAAAAAAAAGAAAAGAAAGAAAAGTTCAAAGACGCAGTAAAAACAGAAAAGAAGAAAAAAGAAAAGAATGAAAAGTTCAAAGACGCAGTAAAAACAGAAAAGAAGAAAAAAGAAAAGAAAGAAAAGTTCAAAGACGCAGTAAAAACAGAAAAGAAAGAAAAAAGAAATTAAGAAAAAAAAGAAAAGAAAGAAAAGTTCAAAGACGCAGTAAAAACAGAAAAGAAGAAAAAAGAAAAGAAAGAAAAGTTCAAAAACGTAGTAAAAACAGAAAAGAAAGTAAAAAGAAATTAAGAAAAAAAGAAAAGAAAGAAAAGTTCAAAGACGCAGTAAAAACAGAAAATAAGAAAAAAAAGAAAAGAAAGAAAAGTTCAAAGACGCAGTAAAAACAGAAAAGAAAGAAAAATGAAATTAAGAAAAAAAAGAAAAGAAAGAAAAGTTCAAAGAGGCAGCAAAAACAGAAAATAAGAAAAAAGAAAAGAATGAAAAGTCCAAAGACGCAGTAAAAACAGAAAAGAAGAAAAAAGAAAAGAAAGAAACGTTTAAAGACGCAGTAAAAACAGAAAAGAAGAAAAAAGAAAAGAAAGAAACGTTTAAAGACGCAGTAAAAACAGAAAAGAAAGAAAAAAGAAATTAAGAAAAAAAAGAAAAGAAAGAAAAGTTCAAAGACGCAGTAAAAACAGAAAAGAAGAAAAAAGAAAAGAAATAAAAGTTTAAAGACGCAGTAAAAACAGAAAAGAAAGAAAAAAGAAATTAAGAAAAAAAGAAAAGAAAGAAAAGTTCAAAGACGCAGTAAAAACAGAAAAGAAGAAAAAAGAAAAGAAAGAAAAGTTCAAAGACGCAGTAAAAACAGAAAAGAAAGAAAAAAGAAATTAAGAAAAAAAAAGAAAAGAAAGAAAAGTTCAAAGACGCAGTAAAAACAGAAAATAAGAAAAAAAGAAAAGAAAGAAAAGTTCAAAGACGCAGTAAAAACAGAAAATAAGAAAAAAAAGAAAAGTTCAAAGACGCAGTAAAAACAAAAGAAAGAAAAAAGAAATTAAGAAAAAAAAGAAAAGAAAGAAAAGTTCAAAGACGCAGTAAAAACAGAAAATAAGAAAAAAAAGAAAAGTTCAAAGACGCAGTAAAAACAGAAAAGAAAGAAAAAAGAAATTAAGAAAAAAGAGAAAAAAAAGTTCAAAGACGCAGTAAAAACAGAAAAGAAGAAAAAAGAAAAGAAAGAAAAGTTCAAAGACGTAGTAAAAACAGAAAAGAAAGAAAAAAGAAATTAAGAGAAAAAGAAAAGAAAGAAAAGTTCAAAGACGCAGTAAAAACAGAAAATAAGAAAAAAGAAAAGAATGAAAAGTTCAAAGACGCAGTAAAAACAGAAAAGAAGAAAAAAGAAAAGAAAGAAACGTTTAAAGACGCAGTAAAAACAGAAAAGAAAGAGAAAAGAAATTAAGAAAAAAAAGAAAAGAAAGAAAAGTTCAAAGACGCAGTAAAAACAGAAAAGAAGGAAAAAGAAAAGAAAGAAAAGTTCAAAGACGCAGTAAAAACAGAAAAGAAAGAAAAAAGAAATTAAGAAAAAAAAGAAAAGAAAGAAAAGTTCAAAGACGCATTAAAAACAGAAAATAAGAAAAAAAAGAAAAGAAAGAAAAGTTCAGAGACGCAGTAAAAACAGAAAATAAGAAAAAAAAGAAAAGAAAGAAAAGTTCAAAGACGCAGAAAAAACAGAAAAGAAAGAAAAAAGAAATTAAGAAAAAAAGAAAACAAAGAAAAGTTCAAAGACGCAGTAAAAACAGAAAATAAGAAAAAAAAGAAAAGAAAGAAAAGTTCAAAGACGCAGTAAAAACAGAAAATAAGAAAAAAAAAGAAAAGTTCAAAGACGCAGTAAAAACAGAAAAGAAAGAAAAAAGAAATTAAGAAAAAAAGAAAGGAAAAGTTCAAAGACGCAGTAAAAACAGAAAAGAAAGAAAAATGAAATTAAGAAAAAAAAGAAAAGAAAGAAAAGTTCAAAGACGCAGTAAAAACAGAAAATAAGAAAAAAGAAAAGAATGAAAAGTTCAAAGACGCAGTAAAAACAGAAAAGAAGAAAAAAGAAAAGAAAGAAACGTTTAAAGACGCAGTAAAAACAGAAAAGAAAGAAAAAAGAAATTAAGAAAAAAAAGAAATGAAAGAAAAGTTCAAAGACGCAGTAAAAACAGAAAATAAGAAAAAAGAAAAGAATGAAAAGTTCAAAGACGCAGTAAAAACAGAAAAGGAGAAAAAAGAAAAAAAATAAAAGTTTAAAGACGCAGTAAAAACAGAAAAGAAAGAAAAAAGAAATTAAGAAAAAAAAGAAAAGAAAGAAAAGTTCAAAGACGCAGTAAAAACAGAAAAGAAGAAAAAAGAAAAGAAAGAAAAGTTCAAAGACGCAGTAAAAACAGAAAAGAAAGAAAAAAGAAATTAAGAAAAAAAAAGAAAAGAAAGAAAAGTTCAAAGACGCAGTAAAAACAGAAAATAAGAAAAAAAAGAAAAGAAAGAAAAGTTCAAAGACGCAGTAAAAACAGAAAATAAGAAAAAAACGAAAAGTTCAAAGACGCAGTAAAAACAGAAAAGAAAGAAAAAAGAAATTAAGAAAAAAAGAAAAGAAAGAAAAGTTCAAAGACGCAGTAAAAACAGAAAATAAGAAAAAAAAGAAAAGAAAGAAAAGTTCAGAGACGCAGTAAAAACAGAAAAGAAAGAAAAAAGAAATTAAGGAAAAAAAGAAAAGAAAGAAAAGTTTAAAGACGCAGTAAAAACAGAAAATAAGAAAAAAGAAAAGAATGAAAAGTTCAAAGACGCAGTAAAAACAGAAAAGAAGAAAAAAGAAAAGAAATAAAAGTTTAAAGACGCAGTAAAAACAGAAAAGAAAGAAAAAAGAAATTAAGAAAAAATAGAAAAGAAAGAAAAGTTCAAAGACGCAGTAAAAACAGAAAAGAAGAAAAAAGAAAAGAAAGAAAAGTTCAAAGACGCAGTAAAAACAGAAAAAAAAGAAAAAAGAAATTAAGAAAAAAAAGAAAAGAAAGAAAAGTTCAAAGACGCAGTAAAAACAGAAAATAAGAAAAAAAAGAAAAGAAAGAAAAGTTCAAAGACGCAGTAAAAACAGAAAATAAGAAAAAAAAGAAAAATTCAAAGACGCAGTAAAAACAGAAAAGAAAGAAAAAAGAAATTAAGAAAAAAGAGAAAAAAAGTTCAAAGACGCAGTAAAAACAGAAAAGAAGAAAAAAGAAAAGAAAGAAAAGTTCAAAGACGTAGTAAAAACAGAAAAGAAAGAAAAAAGAAATTAAGAGAAAAAGAAAAGAAAGAAAAGTTCAAAGACGCAGTAAAAACAGAAAATAAGAAAAAAGAAAAGAATGAAAAGTTCAAAGACGCAGTAAAAACAGAAAAGAAGAAAAAAGAAAAGAAAGAAACGTTTAAAGACGCAGTAAAAACAGAAAAGAAAGAAAAAAGAAATTAAGAAAAAAAAGAAAAGAAAGAAAAGTTCAAAGACGCAGTAAAAACAGAAAAGAAGGAAAAAGAAAAGAAAGAAAAGTTCAAAGACGCAGTAAAAACAGAAAAGAAAGAAAAAAGAAATTAAGAAAAAAAAGAAAAGAAAGAAAAGTTCAAAGACGCATTAAAAACAGAAAATAAGAAAAAAAAGAAAAGAAAGAAAAGTTCAGAGACGCAGTAAAAACAGAAAATATGAAAAAAAAGAAAAGAAAGAAAAGTTCAAAGACGGAGTAAAAACAGAAAAGAAAGAAAAAAGAAATTAAGAAAAAAAGAAAAGAAAGAAAAGTTCAAAGACGCAGTAAAAACAGAAAATAAGAAAAAAAAGAAAAGAAAGAAAAGTTCAAAGACGCAGTAAAAACAGAAAATAAGAAAAAAAAAGAAAAGTTCAAAGACGCAGTAAAAACAGAAAAGAAGAAAAAAGAAAAGAAAGAAACGTTTAAAGACGCAGTAAAAACAGAAAAGAAAGAAAAAAGAAATTAAGAAAAAAAGAAAAGAAAGAAAAGTTCAAAGACGCAGTAAAAACAGAAAAGAAGAAAAAAGAAAAGAAAGAAAAGTTCAAAGACGCAGTAAAAACAGAAAAGAAAGAAAAAAGAAATTAAGAAAAAAAAGAAAAGAAAGAAAAGTTCAAAGACGCAGTAAAAACAGAAAATGAGAAAAAAGAAAAGAATGAAAAGTTCAAAGACGCAGTAAAAACAGAAAAGAAGAAAAAAGAAAAGAAATAAAAGTTTAAAGACGCAGTAAAAACAGAAAAGAAAGAAAAAAGAAATTAAGAAAAAAAGAAAAGAAAGAAAAGTTCAAAGACGCAGTAAAAACAGAAAATAAGAAAAAAAAAGAAAAGTTCAAAGACGCAGTAAAAACAGAAAAGAAAGAAAAAAGAAATTAAGAAAAAAAAGAAAGGAAAAGTTCAAAGACGCAGTAAAAACAGAAAAGAAAGAAAAAAGAAATTAAGAAAAAAAAGAAAAGAAAGAAAAGTTCAAAGACGCAGTAAAAACAGAAAAGAAGAAAAAAGAAAAGAATGAAAAGTTCAAAGACGCAGTAAAAACAGAAAAGAAGAAAAAAGAAAAGAAAGAAAAGTTCAAAGACGCAGTAAAAACAGAAAAGAAAGAAAAAAGAAATTAAGAAAAAAAAGAAAAGAAAGAAAAGTTCAAAGACGCAGTAAAAACAGAAAAGAAGAAAAAAGAAAAGAAAAGTTCAAAAACGTAGTAAAAACAGAAAAGAAAGTAAAAAGAAATTAAGAAAAAAATAAAAGAAAGAAAAGTTCAAAGACGCAGTAAAAACAGAAAATAAGAAAAAAAGAAAAGAAAGAAAAGTTCAAAGACGCAGTAAAAACAGAAAAGAAAGAAAAATGAAATTAAGAAAAAAAAGAAAAGAAAGAAAAGTTCAAAGACGCAGTAAAAACAGAAAATAAGAAAAAAGAAAAGAATGAAAAGTTCAAAGACGCAGTAAAAACAGAAAAGAAGAAAAAAGAAAAGAAAGAAACGTTTAAAGACGCAGTAAAAACAGAAAAGAAAGAAAAAAGAAATTAAGAAAAAAAAGAAAAGAAAGAAAAGTTCAAAGACGCAGTAAAAACAGAAAAGAAGAAAAAAGAAAAGAAAGAAAAGTTCAAAGACGCAGTAAAAACAGAAAAGAAAGAAAAAAGAAATTAAGAAAAAAAAGAAAAGAAAGAAAAGTTCAAAGACGCAGTAAAAACAGAAAATGAGAAAAAAGAAAAGAATGAAAAGTTCAAAGACGCAGTAAAAACAGAAAAGAAGAAAAAAGAAAAGAAATAAAAGTTTAAAGACGCAGTAAAAACAGAAAAGAAAGAAAAAAGAAATTAAGAAAAAAAGAAAAGAAAGAAAAGTTCAAAGACGCAGTAAAAACAGAAAAGAAGAAAAAAGAAAAGAAAGAAAAGTTCAAAGACGCAGTTAAAACAGAAAAGAAAGAAATAAGAAATTAAGAAAAAAAAGAAAAGAAAGAAAAGTTCAAAGACGCAGAAAAACAGAAAATAAGAAAAAAAAGAAAAGAAAGAAAAGTTCAAAGACGCAGTAAAAAAAGAAAATAAGAAAAAAAAGAAAAGTTCAAAGACGCAGTAAAAACAGAAAAGAAAGAAAAAAGAAATTAAGAAAAAAAAGAAAAGAAAGAAAAGTTCAAAGACGCAATAAAAACAGAAAATAAGAAAAAAAAGAAAAGTTCAAAGACGCAGTAAAAACAGAAAAGAAAGAAAAAAGAAATTAAGAAAAAAGAGAAAAGAAAAGTTCAAAGACGCAGTAAAAACAGAAAATAAGAAAAAAAAGAAAAGAAAGAAAAGTTCAAAGACGCAGTAAAAACAGAAAAGAAAGAAAAAAGAAATTAAGAAAAAAAGAAAAGAAAGAAAAGTTCAAAGACGCAGTAAAAACAGAAAATAAGAAAAAAAAGAAAAGAAAGAAAAGTTCAAAGACGCAGTAAAAACAGAAAATAAGAAAAAAAAGAAAAGTTCAAAGACGCAGTAAAAACAGAAAAGAAAGAAAAAAGAAATTAAGAAAAAAAAGAAAGGAAAAGTTCAAAGACGCAGTAAAAACAGAAAAGAAAGAAAAAAGAAATTAAGAAAAAAAAGAAAAGAAAGAAAAGTTCAAAGACGCAGTAAAAACAGAAAAGAAGAAAAAAGAAAAGAATGAAAAGTTCAAAGACGCAGTAAAAACAGAAAAGAAGAAAAAAGAAAAGAAAGAAAAGTTCAAAGACGCATTAAAAACAGAAAAGAAAGAAAAAAGAAATTAAGAAAAAAAAGAAAAGAAAGAAAAGTTCAAAGACGCAGTAAAAACAGAAAAGAAGAAAAAAGAAAAGAAAGAAAAGTTCAAAAACGTAGTAAAAACAGAAAAGAAAGTAAAAAGAAATTAAGAAAAAAAGAAAAGAAAGAAAAGTTCAAAGACGCAGTAAAAACAGAAAATAAGAAAAAAAGAAAAGAAAGAAAAGTTCAAAGACGCAGTAAAAACAGAAAAGAAAGAAAAATGAAATTAAGAAAAAAAAGAAAAGAAAGAAAAGTTCAAAGACGCAGTAAAAACAGAAAATAAGAAAAAAGAAAAGAATGAAAAGTTCAAAGACGCAGTAAAAACAGAAAAGAAGAAAAAAGAAAAGAAAGAAACGTTTAAAGACGCAGTAAAAACAGAAAAGAAAGAAAAAAGAAATTAAGAAAAAAAAGAAAAGAAAGAAAAGTTCAAAGACGCAGTAAAAACAGAAAAGAAGAAAAAAGAAAAGAGAGAAAAGTTCAAAGACGCAGTAAAAACAGAAAAGAAAGAAAAAAGAAATTAAGAAAAAAAAAAGAAAGAAAAGTTCAAAGACGCAGTAAAAACAGAAAATGAGAAAAAAGAAAAGAATGAAAAGTTCAAAGACGCAGTAAAAACAGAAAAGAAGAAAAAAGAAAAGAAATAAAAGTTTAAAGACGCAGTAAAAACAGAAAAGAAAGAAAAAAGAAATTAAGAAAAAAGAAAAGAAAGAAAAGTTCAAAGACGCAGTAAAAACAGAAAAGAAGAAAAAAGAAAAGAAAGAAAAGTTCAAAGACGCAGTAAAAACAGAAAAGAAAGAAAAAAGAAATTAAGAAAAAAAAAGAAAAGAAAGAAAAGTTCAAAGACGCAGTAAAAACAGAAAATAAGAAAAAAAAGAAAAGAAAGAAAAGTTCAAAGACGCAGTAAAAACAGAAAATAAGAAAAAAAAGAAAAGTTCAAAGACGCAGTAAAAACAGAAAAGAAAGAAAAAAGAAATTAAGAAGAAAAAGAAAAGAAAGAAAAGTTCAAAGACGCAGTAAAAACAGAAAATAAGAAAAAAAAGAAAAGTTCAAAGACGCAGTAAAAACAGAAAAGAAAGAAAAAAGAAATTAAGAAAAAAGAGAAAAGAAAAGTTCAAAGACGCAGTAAAAACAGAAAAGAAGAAAAAAGAAAAGAAAGAAAAGTTCAAAGACGTAGTAAAAACAGAAAAGAAAGAAAAAAGAAATTAAGAAAAAAAGAAAAGAAAGAAAAGTTCAAAGACGCAGTAAAAACAGAAAATAAGAAAAAAGAAAAGAATGAAAAGTTCAAAGACGCAGTAAAAACAGAAAAGAAGAAAAAAGAAAAGAAAGAAACGTTTAAAGACGCAGTAAAAACAGAAAAGAAAGAAAAAAGAAATTAAGAAAAAAAAGAAAAGAAAGAAAAGTTCAAAGACGCAGTAAAAACAGAAAAGAAGGAAAAAGAAAAGAAAGAAAAGTTCAAAGACGCAGTAAAAACAGAAAAGAAAGAGAAAAGAAATTAAGAAAAAAAAGAAAAGAAAGAAAAGTTCAAAGACGCAGTAAAAACAGAAAAGAAGAAAAAAGAAAAGAAAGAAAAGTTCAAAGACGTAGTAAAAACAGAAAAGAAAGAAAAAAGAAATTAAGAAAAAAAGAAAAGAAAGAAAAGTTCAAAGACGCAGTAAAAACAGAAAATAAGAAAAAAGAAAAGAATGAAAAGTTCAAAGACGCCGTAAAAACAGAAAAGAAAGAAAAATGAAATTAAGAAAAAAAAGAAAAGAAAGAAAAGTTCAAAGACGCAGTAAAAACAGAAAATAAGAAAAAAGAAAAGAATGAAAAGTTCAAAGACGCAGTAAAAACAGAAAAGAAGAAAAAAGAAAAGAAAGAAACGTTTAAAGACGCAGTAAAAACAGAAAAGAAAGAAAAAAGAAATTAAGAAAAAAAAGAAAAGAAAGAAAAGTTCAAAGACGCAGTAAAAACAGAAAAGAAGAAAAAAGAAAAGAGAGAAAAGTTCAAAGACGCAGTAAAAACAGAAAAGAAAGAAAAAAGAAATTAAGAAAAAAAAAAAGAAAGAAAAGTTCAAAGACGCAGTAAAAACAGAAAATGAGAAAAAAGAAAAGAATGAAAAGTTCAAAGACGCAGTAAAAACAGAAAAGAAGAAAAAAGAAAAGAAATAAAAGTTTAAAGACGCAGTAAAAACAGAAAAGAAAGAAAAAAGAAATTAAGAAAAAAGAAAAGAAAGAAAAGTTCAAAGACGCAGTAAAAACAGAAAAGAAGAAAAAAGAAAAGAAAGAAAAGTTCAAAGACGCAGTAAAAACAGAAAAGAAAGAAATTAAGAAAAAAAAAGAAAAGAAAGAAAAGTTCAAAGACGCAGTAAAAACAGAAAATAAGAAAAAAAAGAAAAGAAAGAAAAGTTCAAAGACGCAGTAAAAACAGAAAATAAGAAAAAAAAGAAAAGTTCAAAGACGCAGTAAAAACAGAAAAGAAAGAAAAAAGAAATTAAGAAGAAAAAGAAAAGAAAGAAAAGTTCAAAGACGCAGTAAAAACAGAAAATAAGAAAAAAAAGAAAAGTTCAAAGACGCAGTAAAAACAGAAAAGAAAGAAAAAAGAAATTAAGAAAAAAGAGAAAAGAAAAGTTCAAAGACGCAGTAAAAACAGAAAAGAAGAAAAAAGAAAAGAAAGAAAAGTTCAAAGACGTAGTAAAAACAGAAAAGAAAGAAAAAAGAAATTAAGAAAAAAAGAAAAGAAAGAAAAGTTCAAAGACGCAGTAAAAACAGAAAATAAGAAAAAAGAAAAGAATGAAAAGTTCAAAGACGCAGTAAAAACAGAAAAGAAGAAAAAAGAAAAGAAAGAAACGTTTAAAGATGCAGTAAAAACAGAAAAGAAAGAAAAAAGAAATTAAGAAAAAAAAGAAAAGAAAGAAAAGTTCAAAGACGCAGTAAAAACAGAAAAGAAGGAAAAAGAAAAGAAAGAAAAGTTCAAAGACGCAGTAAAAACAGAAAAGAAAGAAAAAAGAAATTAAGAAAAAAAAGAAAAGAAAGAAAAGTTCAAAGACGCAGTAAAAACAGAAAAGAAGAAAAAAGAAAAGAAAGAAAAGTTCAAAGACGTAGTAAAAACAGAAAAGAAAGAAAAAAGAAATTAAGAAAAAAAGAAAAGAAAGAAAAGTTCAAAGACGCAGTAAAAACAGAAAATAAGAAAAAAGAAAAGAATGAAAAGTTCAAAGACGCAGTAAAAACAGAAAAGAAAGAAAAATGAAATTAAGAAAAAAAAGAAAAGAAAGAAAAGTTCAAAGACGCAGTAAAAACAGAAAATAAGAAAAAAGAAAAGAATGAAAAGTTCAAAGACGCAGTAAAAACAGAAAAGAAGAAAAAAGAAAAGAAAGAAACGTTTAAAGACGCAGTAAAAACAGAAAAGAAAGAAAAAAGAAATTAAGAAAAAAAAGAAAAGAAAGAAAAGTTCAAAGACGCAGTAAAAACAGAAAATGAGAAAAAAGAAAAGAATGAAAAGTTCAAAGACGCAGTAAAAACAGAAAAGGAGAAAAAAGAAAAAAAAGAAAAGTTCAAAGACGCAGTAAAAACAGAAAAGAAAGAAAAAAGAAATTAAGAAAAAAAAGAAAAGAAAGAAAAGTTCAAAGACGCAGTAAATACAGAAAAGAAGAAAAAAGAAAAGAAAGAAAAGTTCAAAGACGTAGTAAAAACAGAAAAGAAAGAAAAAAGAAATTAAGAAAAAAAGAAAAGAAAGAAAAGTTCAAAGAAGCAGTAAAAACAGAAAATAAGAAAAAAAAGAAAAGAAAGAAAAGTTCAAAGACGCAGTAAAAACAGAAAAGAAAGAAAAATGAAATTAAGAAAAAAAAGAAAAGAAAGAAAAGTTCAAAGACGCAGTAAAAACAGAAAATAAGAAAAAAGAAAAGAATGAAAAGTTCAAAGACGCAGTTAAAACAGAAAAGAAGAAAAAAGAAGAGAAAGAAACGTTTAAAGACGCAGTAAAAACAGAAAAGAAAGAAAAAAGAAATTAAGAAAAAAAAGAAATGAAAGAAAAGTTCAAAGACGCAGTAAAAACAGAAAATGAGAAAAAAGAAAAGAAAGAAAAGTTCAAAGACGCAGTAAAAACAGAAAAGAAGAAAAAAGAAAAGAAAGAAAAGTTCAAAGACGCAGTAAAAACAGAAAAGAAAGAAAAAAGGAATTAAGAAAAAAAAAGAAAAGAAAGAAAAGTTCAAAGACGCAGTAAAAACAGAAAATAAGAAAAAAAAGAAAAGAAAGAAAAGTTCAAAGACGCAGTAAAAACAGAAAATAAGAAAAAAACAAAAAGTTCAAAGACGCAGTAAAAACAGAAAAGAAAGAAAAAAGAAATTAAGAAAAAAAGAAAAGAAAGAAAAGTTCAAAGACGCAGTAAAAACAGAAAATAAGAAAAAATAGAAAAGAAAGAAAAGTTCAGAGACGCAGTAAAAACAGAAAAGAAAGAAAAAAGAAATTAAGGAAAAAAAGAAAAGAAAGAAAAGTTTAAAGACGCAGTAAAAACAGAAAATAAGAAAAAAGAAAAGAATGAAAAGTTCAAAGACGCAGTAAAAACAGAAAAGAAGAAAAAAGAAAAGAAATAAAAGTTTAAAGACGCAGTAAAAACAGAAAAGAAAGAAAAAAGAAATTAAGAAAAAATAGAAAAGAAAGAAAAGTTCAAAGACGCAGTAAAAACAGAAAAGAAGAAAAAAGAAAAGAAAGAAAAGTTCAAAGACGCAGTAAAAACAGAAAAAAAAGAAAAAAGAAATTAAGAAAAAAAAGAAAAGAAAGAAAAGTTCAAAGAAGCAGTAAAACAGAAAATAAGAAAAAAGAAATGAATGAAAAGTTCAAAGACGCAGTAAAAACAGAAAAGAAGAAAAAAGAAAAGAAATAAAAGTTTAAAGACGCAGTAAAAACAGAAAAGAAAGAAAAAAGAAATTAAGAAAAAAAAGAAAAGAAAGAAAAGTTCAAAGACGCAGTAAAAACAGAAAATAAGAAAAAAGAAATGAATGAAAAGTTCAAAGACGCAGTAAAAACAGAAAATAAGAAAAAAGAAAAGAAAGAAAAGTTCAAAGACGCAGTAAAAACAGAAAAGAAAGAAAAAAGAAATTAAGAAAAAAAAAGAAAAGAAAGAAAAGTTCAAAGACGCAGTAAAAACAGAAAATAAGAAAAAAAAGAAAAGAAAGAAAAGTTCAAAGACGCAGTAAAAAACAGAAAATAAGAAAAAAAGAAAAGTTCAAAGACGCAGTAAAAACAGAAAAGAAAGAAAAAAGAAATTAAGAAAAAAAGAAAAGAAAGAAAAGTTCAAAGACGCAGTAAAAACAGAAAAGAAGAAAAAAGAAAAGAAAGAAAAGTTTAAAGACGCAGTAAAAACAGAAAAGAAAGAAAAAAGAAATTAAGAAAAAAAAAGAAAGAAAAAAAGTTCAAAGAAGCCGAAAAACAGAAAAGAAGAAAGAATATTACCAAAAACCAGAAAAAGTAGAACGTAAGAATGAAAAGTGCCAAGAAGCAAAGAAAAACAGGAAAATGTCGAAAAATGCTTTTGAGTCTATTTATATTTTTTTGTGACTGTGTAGATATTTATACATGCAAAATTGTTTATATAATTATTAAATATC